>JAFEME010000166.1:0-53498 GCA_018831755.1 Niveomyces coronatus | reverse complement strand
GGGCGTCGAGGCATAGCCGGTGGTAAGACGCCGGCACAGCATGAATTATATAGCCACGCGATAGTGTAGCATGCGAAGGTAGGAAGTATAGTAGAGAACAGAGATGGAACAAATAACGCTGATGCATTACAGTTCAGCCGCATAACGGTCAGCTCCAATCGCGCGCCGGATGCAGCTGTGCGGGGCAGGATATCGAGTCGCGATTTTCCTGTCCTGCAAGCCGCGTAATAAATATTCTGTACCAAGCCCGCTGTAAGCTCGGCGGTTTCCATTGCGAGTCTAGCGAGATTGTGTCGAGGGAGATTCGTTGGCGGATCGTGGTTGTCTCGGCGGCGGCGCGCGGCTCGAAATCTCACGGACCAAGCCTGACTGACAAAACACTGCTGATGTATTGGCGAGACCGGGAACTTGCCTCAGAGGCACCGAATACGGAATTTTATCCGAGCCTGATCGAGATGCAGAGGAAAGCTGCTCCTTGACCATGCATGAGCAGTGCATCGCTCAATCAGCTGGGTGAGCCTCTCCAGAATAGGCCATTATCACGGTGCCATCAACAAAGAAGCACTACCCTCTAGCATCCGTGCCGCTACAAGAGATTGTCTTGGTGACGGGGAGCGCATCCACAAGTCCTCCGCGTAGAGATAGACTGTTGTACGCCCACGCCAATGTTCGGGTTCTTCTCTGCACGACTTGGACAAAGGAAAATGAATAAGCATCTTGCCCGGGCTGCTTGGCTCGATCGTCGTGGTCGTAGCGAACGGCGCAAGCGGGAGGCAGGGCGGGTGGGTGTCGGCGCGGGCGTCGGGGGGCGGGTGCGGAGAGGAAGGATTATTAGACTACGGACAAGCTTATATTCTACCTACGACTATGGCTGATGAGCATTGGACTAGGCGTTGGCCTAGCGGAACAATCATGGGTGGGCATGTTTGTTGGCCATGGTTTGGCTGCCCTCGCGATTTGCGTCGAGCCAACGCCAACATGCATCTATCGACCAGTGGAAAGCGGAAAGACTGACACAGTTCCGAGCTTGGCAGTCGAGGTGGTGAGCGGATGAGAAAGATGGTTCAAAAAAATATCGGCCGGGGACGGACAGATAATAAATAGTAGGCAAGACGGATTATCGGAGAGGAGAAAGAGAGAAAGAAATGCCAAGAGTGCAAGGGCATGAGAAAGGGGGGCTTGGCTGCGCCCAATCGGCTCGGACAGGCCTGGAAAAGCTGGACATCTCGTACAGGACTCATCTGACTCGCTCTTTTTGTGTTTCCCGAGCGCACGTCGAATTCATCTGTATTTTTCTTTCTGTCTCTCTTGTCGGTGTCAAGAAGAAGTCTCTGAATCGTCCTGGGGTTCGCCTTGCGCATTGATCGTATCGGGCCGTCTGTCTGGCAGAAGAGCCGCCCATTCATTTTCTTTCGCCCTACGCAGCGTCATCGTCAGACAAGATGGAGGTATTTGGACTAAAGAGCCAATCACTGCGATACAATTTGCACGGTTTCGGCAGCGTCCAGATGTACCTGACGCCACGCGACTACCTGGCTCCCGCACACTTCATGGGGACAGCAGCGACGGCGACGGCGGCGGCGGCGGCCACCGCAGTCACCATCCGCCCTACACAATCGTCACCAACGACGCGGAGCCAGGCGACGCTTGTCGTCGGAGCTTACCGGGGTGTTGGCCGAGAGTTGGTACGACAGCTCGCACGGCAGCAGCCGTTCGGAGAGATTATTGCATCAGTGGGCAGCGGCGACGACGACGACAGCTCTCTCCAGGACGGCGACTGTCACCGTGTCCGGTCCTTGCTACTCGATCAGTGTTCGGTCAAGTCGATCAGCGAAGCTCCCGCAGCGTGTCTGCACTTGACACGCTCATCATCAACGCCACCTCGGAGGCGACTGGGGACGAGGCAGCTCCGCGGGGGTCAGCCGACGATGGAGCGGATGCTGTTGATGCGGCAGGCACACTACGCCTCATCAGGGCTTTTCTGCCAGCGCTGCGGGCTCGCGGGACGCGGCAGATTGTCCTCCTGTCTTTGGCGCCGACGTCACCGTCTTCGTGCCTGGCAGTCGGTCGGCAGGCCGGCCATCCCAGGGGTGGACGCCTGTTGTCGCTGCGCCGCCGTGGCCTCGCCTGCCCGGAATCGAGGAGGACGGCGCTGCACTCGCTGACGATGCTGCTGCACCATGAGCTGCATGGGCCCGAGGGCTTCACTGTCGTGTCCGTCTGCGCGGGATCGGGGGCGAGCGGCCGCACCGGCATCGTGGCCGGCGACGGGGACCTTTCGCCGTTCAGAGTCACGGCCGGGGTGCTGGCCGTGGTGAAGAGGCTCACGCCGCAAGACTCGGCTCGGTTGTACAGTCATGACGGGACGGCGCTGCGCTGGTAGAGAGGGTGTAGGCGCGGCGAGGAGGATGGAGAGGAGAGGTGGATGCGAACGAAGCTAGCTTGCATATACATGGTGCATACGTACATACATGTGCATATAATATACCCAATACATCGTCGACGTAGCATTTTGAACACGAAAAACCTCGGTTAACCTTTGATTACTGTTTTTGAATCAAGGTCGGATCCGAGAGCTTGCCCGGCATGCTGCCATCTTGACCATCTACGGTACCTACCTGGTATGCATTAGTAGTATGCCACAATTTATTAGTGTCGAGGTTGTTGTTGCGGTGCCGCAATGCGTGGCTGCCGCGGTGGCCTGGCAGGGCCGCCTCGCAAGCAGTAACGGCCTGGCGTTACAGCGGGCCACCACGCGGCACGACACTTGTTTTTAGCTCTCTTGTAGTGGATTCTTTGATGCCTGGTGGAGGCCAGCCTTCTACTACTCTGTAGTACGTACTATTCGCGCCTCCGTAGGACTATTACACTGAAGTCCAAGTACAGTATACTGTATACTGCATGGGCGCAAGTGCCTGACTACCGTATAGTCAAGTAGTAGGTGTCAACTTTACGAATATGGTGAAAAGGCAGTTTTCGACAAAGACGAGGCTCGTTACCTCTACAAACGGGCAAACGTGTACTGTATGCACGTGGCACCCCATGGGGCGCTCATGCTTTGGTCTACGGTCCTCGCTATCTTGGAACGGTAGATGTTAGTATTCCTACTCTTCACCATGTCTAGAAGCCGAGAAAAATCCACGGCCTTGTGTCTGGGCTAGTTCTCATCGCGATAGTGCTGCAAGCGGAGTGCACTGGTTCGTTCGACCCGTCAGTTCTCATCTGGTGCTTTTGCGGCAGATCCGGTCCACTACGGATTAGAAATATACGAGACTGATTGGCGCTCCAGTATCATGGCTGGAATCGCCTGCCCCGACAAGTGCGCTGTGGCGCCGCCGTGGCCGCTGGAAACCCTGGACAAGTGCCTAAGTTTCTGCACGCTTAGTGGACGACCCAGTGAAGACGGTCATGCGCTAGGCTGCCTGCAATTCCCCATGCAGCTCTGGCAGTATGGGCTACTACTAATCTGCCGACTTTCCCCTCCCTACACCAACCCCATACATAGATCGTGTTGCGCATGTGTCTAGACCCCGACTGTCACCCTCATCATGTCAATGAAAGTCGGCCTGCCCTGCTGCTCCTGTGAATGGATCGAGCTTGACGAAGAGATGAGAAAATGATGACCGGAAGATACAGCAGCGAAAAAAAAAAAAAGCACAAATGACCCAGGGGCCCAGCTGGTGCTCCACAGGTGCGCCATTTACATCGCCGTCCGCCAATGATCGAACCCGCACCACGACTTCCAAACTAGCACTGTAGCGATGCACACAAACAGCGGACGAGAGCGAGGCTAAACAGCGCTGAGAGAAACTGAGAGACGGACCACCCACGACACGAGGCGATTCGATGGACGCCGGCCTTGTGACGTAGCCAAGTCCAGCCAAACGGATCCCCCGTTGCAAGGGGTGGCTGCCCTAATGCCCGCTCGCCCTCGGCGCTTCCTATCAACGTTCAGCTAGGCGGCGCTAGAAGGAAGCCACACCAAGACCGTCAAACATCGTCTATGCCGGGTTGGGGACAAGATGGGCCTCTGCCAAACCAGAATACCCCAAAAGCGCAATGCAGGCAAGCACAAAGGGGGGGCAAAGACAGAAGAATGAAGGGGAAAAAAAAAACTACACACCATGGGCTTTCTGATATGGGCTGCTGCAGGATGACGGCGATTGCAGGGTGCGCGCCGCATGTGCGTTGATAAGAGCAGTGCGATTAGCCTGCATGTCCCGCCCGCCCTCCTAGTCATGCCTATTCTTCTTCTACTATGTAAATCGTCTTTCCCTCTTCTTTCTTCTCTTCTTCTTGCTCACTCTGTTTCCCCCTTTTTTTCCCTTGCCATCCATGACCCTCTATCTTGTCAAGAGCTGCGCTATACTCTGAAGCTCTAATGACACGATAAATGCCATTGATCTCCCTCGAAACCCTGGAACCATCATCTTCTCTTACTTCTACAGTCCTTCCCTTCCGAATATTCTCACGATGAATACCAACTTAGCAATTGAAGAGAAAAAGGCGACGGACGAAATCGCCCCAGATGCTGAGCACGTGTCTCCTTCCGGCTCAGACGTGGGCACCAAGGGTCCTCCTGTCGCCTCCAAGGAAGCGACAATTGCTGAAGCTGGCCTCACCCCCGGTCTGGTCATGCCCGTCCTGACCGACAACGATATTCCAGAGACGACGCGCTGGGAGATCTGGTCCTGGTACACGTACTACATTGGAGCCAATGGCCTCGCCCTGTTCAACTTTGGCCCGACTGCCTTTCAGAACCTCCTCAGCCAGGCCGCTGGCGGCGACAAGGGCCTCCTGCACTTTGCCGGCGGCGAGCGCGACGTGAACAGCATCGTCCTTCTCGCCAACGGCATCTCTTTTGCGCTCCAGGCTGTTCTCTTCCTCCTCATCGGCGCCTGGGCTGACTTTGGCACCGGCCGCCGCTGGGTACTCGTCATCTGGTCCCTCATCGCGTACGCCATTGGCTTCGCCTGGCTCGGTGTCCACGACCCGTCCCACTGGCAGATCGCCGCCGGCCTCTACATCGTTGGCCTGATCGCCTATCAGCTCACCCTCACCTACTGGACCGCCGCGTTCCCCTCGCTGGCCCGCAACACTCCCTGGCTTAGGCAGTCCCGCATTGCCTACGCCAGCGCCGACATTACACTTGCCGAACTTGACCGCCGAGACGAGCTGGAGCGCAGCCGCCTCAGCAATGTTGGCTTCTATATTCAGTCCGTCGGCGAGATCTTCATTCTTGCCGTGATTGTCGGCATCATGTACGCCGTTCACGTCCGGCGCAGCACCGAGGATAACAATTGGGGCCTCTCGGTCCTCATTGCCTTTGCCACTGGTGTATGGCTGCTGCTGTCCGTGCCTTGGTTCGTCTTGGAAAAGAGACGGCCAGGCATGCAAGTCCCCCCCGGTCTCAACATTGTCACTGTCGGCTTCTGGCAACTCTATGAGGCGGCCACCCAGATCTGGCAGCTCAAGCAGAGTCTCATCTTCCTCGCCGGCTATTTCCTGCTCGGTGATTCGCTCAACACTACCGTGACCGTCATTGCTACGCTTCAGAATCAAGTCATTGCCTATGACACCCTCAAGCTAACGTATCTGTTCATCGTCGGCATCAGCGCGCAGGCCATTGGCATCGGCCTTTTCTGGTTGATCCAGAAGCGCTTCAACCTTAGCGCCAAGACAATGTTCAACGCCGTCATGGTCTCCATCCTCCTGCTGGACGGCTGGGGTATGGTCGGCAACTGGACCAATAAGTTCGGCTTCCATAATGAGTGGGAGATTTGGATGTACCAGGCCTTTTACGGCCTCGTCGTCTGCCCGTGGTACAGCTATTCCCAGATCATGATCTCCTCGGTCACGCCGCGCGGCCACGAGTTTCTCTTTTTCTCCGTCTTCAACATCATCGGAAAGGCCTCGAGCTTCATCGGGCCCCTCATCAGCAGCCGCATCATCGACGCGACCCCCGGCGGCACCAACAACAGCGCGCCGTTTTATTTCCTGTTTGCTTTGAGCCTGGTCAGTGCCATCGGGCTGTGGATCTTCCTCGATCTGGAGAAGAGTGCGCGTGAGCAGGAGGTATTCTTGGCCCAGGAGAGGATTCGGATCGAGGGCGACAGTGCGAGTGTTTCCAAAGCGTGATGTTACGAGAATGCGATTCATGAGACCCGTGTTTTGTCTTTCTTTTCTTTTTCTTTTTTTTTTCTTCTTCTTCCATCTTCTGCCTTTCCGAGGCAGTCTCTGTCAGGGTCTGGAGTGCGATTTTCATTCTCTTCGTGTGCGCGTCGCTAGAATTCGATTGCCACCCCTCTCCAAGCTCACTAAGAGTCTTTCTGTGATTCGAGCGACTGCGTCAAATACTAACCCCGTAGCTGTGTATATATCCTACCATGAGATCCAGCTAACAAAGTACTAACAGAAGCATATAGTTAACAGGCCACGTAGCAGGTATGTATCGTGTAAATCATTGTAGTCAATTCCGTGAAAGACGCGATGTATAGGTAACCCAGCTTTAAAAAAAAAGACACGAATATGAAACCATCATCAATTGATCGCTACCTGAAAGATGAAAAAAAAAAGAATTGTGCCGACTGTTTCTTTTGTTCAAACATGCATACGGCAGAAACACGACGACTTGATGGGCACGTCCGCCTGCGCGAGCGCCTCCTCCAGCTTCCCGCCGATGGCGCTCGCCTCGGCGTCCCTGCCCAGCCGGACGAGGCACTCGTGGTAGCCGTGCAGCGCCCAGACGTTGCGGCGGTGCTGATGGGCGCGGGGCAGGGAGTCGTCGAGCCCGAGGTCGGCGGCGTACACGGGGAGCGCCTCGGCGGGACGGCCGCGCTCGAGCAGCAGGGCGCCGTACGCGTGGCGCACGGGCTGCATCCAGCCCCAGGGCTCGTCGAAGGGCAGCTCGTCGTAGCGGCGGATGGCTTCGCGGAGCCGCGCGAACGCGGCGTCGTAGGCTTCGGCGGCCTCGCCGCTGCCCGCCGCCGCCGCCGCCGCCGCGGCGCGGTACTCGACCTCCCCCGCGAGCAGCGCGGCGGCGACGCCGAGAACGTCGACGCAGCGGTTGTTGAAGAGGGTGCGGGAGGGCGGGACGCGGGCGCGGGCGTCCTCGAAGCGACGCTGCTCGTCGCGGGCCTCGCTGACGCGGGCGAGGGCCGCGCAGGCGACCCCGCGGGCGTAGTGGGTGAGCGCGGTGGTGACGCAGTAGAGGTCCCCGTCGTGGGGCAGGTCGAGGGCGAGGATGTCGGACCAGCGGCCGAAGCGGATGAGGGCGTGCACGCGCATGCCGGCGAAGGCCTCGAGCCAGTCGGCCATGGGGGGCGAGGCGACGCGCAGCAGGGACTCGGGGAGGCTGGCCTCGAGGCGGGCGGCGGCGTCGAGGGCGGCGGCGGACCGCCCGGCGAACATGGCGGCGTAGAGGAGGAAGTGGTAGTCGTGGCAGCGGTAGAGGGTGTAGAAGAGGAGGCCGCCCTCGCGGGCGAGGAAGGTCTCGTCGGCGGCGACGGCAGCGGTGTTGGCGGCGGTGGCAGCGGCGTAGTCGCCCACGAGCACGTCGATGTGGCTCGGCATGTGGTTGAGGTGGCCCGCGTCCGGCACCAGGCCGCGGAGGTCGTCGGCGGCGGGCAGCGCAGCCTCGGGCGTCGCGGACATCTCCATGAGGTGGATGTAGAGGTGCAGCGCGCCGGGGTGCCGGCGGCCGCCGGGGAGCGACAGCGCGGCGTCGAGAACCCGCCGCGTCTCGGCGGTGCGGGCCCCGGCGGCCGGCTCGCCCGTGCGAATGTTCCACAGCGCCCATGGGGTGAGGTTCATCATGGCGTCGGCGTAGAGCGTGGCGACGTCGAGGTCGTCGGGGAACTGAGCCGCCACGCGCTCCATGGCGTCAGCGTACTCGGCGTTCCAGACGGACGTACGGGCCTCATCCTCGTCGGCAGCGGGCTTCTCGCGCTGCGGGTAGCGGAGACGCAGCGCGCGAATGAGCTCCTGCTCCACGGGCGACTGCGAGGATGTAGGCGTCGTCGTCGTCGTCGTCACCTCCGTGAGGGCGGTGGCCTCTGCCACGGCGTCGTGGGTGCGCTGGGTAGCCGACCGGCGCTCGTCCTCCTCGAAGGACTCCCAGGGCTTGTTGTAGTTGGGTCCCAGGGCGTAGGCGAGGCCCCAATGGGCCATGGCGCAGCCCGGGTCGGCGGCGATGGCCTTCTCGAAGCACTTGGCGGCCTCCTCGTGGTTGAAGCCGTAGCACCAGATCAGGCCACGGTCGAACCAGGTCTGGGCATCTTTGCTGGTGGTGGTGATGGGCCGGGAGTGGGAGCCGAGGTCATAGTAGGCCATGGGTACGAGATGCGGGCGAGAGGGATGATACTAGATAGTGTGATGATGAGACGTTGCAAGGTCTAGGTAAGAGAGAGAGCGGTATTAGTATGTAGATACCGTTCGTCGTGGCTGATGGCCGCGTCGTATCGTAAATTGGCGGGGTAATGAATAATTTGAAGTTGAGACTGGGCTCGCTCGTCTCAACGCGGGATGCTCGTTCTTGCCAAGTCTTTCCGGGAATGTAAGATGCTTCACAGGACAAAGGCATGTACTTGTTTTTATATTTTTCTCACGTTGTACCGAGGAACTGAGACAAGTTGCGTCTTGATGAGTGAATCGCTACGACTTGCCCCGCAGCCACTGCAGGCGATGATGTCGGGTTTCAGTCCATGACGTCCGACACCACGCCTTCTTTATTTGCCCCTGCTTGTACAGAACTCCAGACGTGGCCGCTCGCGTGGATGCTGGGCGTAGATCTCTCTAAGCTCTCTGAGCTCTACGGAGTGTCTCTATGTATCAGCGGTATTGCCGACTGCGCAAGCATGCTGGCAAGGACATCAAACGACAGGGGACAGACAGGATAAAGGGCCCGAATGATACTTGATGGTGATTAATCATGGCCAGCGCACAAGGTTCCCTGAGATACCTACATTGTCTAGCGACGTCAGATTGGTAGCACGATGGCCGCAGACTAGCCATCAAGTCGGGCGCACAAGGCCAAGGTAGACGTCGCCAGCGACACTACCCTCGGTTGTCTCACAATCGAACGATCATTTTCTTCGGGGCAACGGTCTTCGGATGGCAACACAACATTGCGGGATGCCACTCCTCTTTCGGTAGCTGACAGATAGTCGTATCACCGAGGAAGATGCTGCAATATGGCGCGAGTGATACCGCGGCGGCGAGAATCAGTTGCGCAAGTACTTTCGGTGGCCTAGACGTGATAAATATCCGGTGTAGTGACTGTTATCTATCTTGTAGATGGATAAAAGACAGATATGTCGAACACTGTGACCCTTCCGGCCCCCTTTTGTTTCTGCCGCAATTGTCGGCGGTGAGAGAGGCAGCAGCAGCTCTGCAAACGAAGTCATGACAATTTTTTGCGTCGGCTTTGCGCAATACAAGTCCCGTCTGCAGCAGCGAGAATCCGGACATGCCTGTATAGTCTACGACAAAAATGAGTCAGAGTGTCCTTCGTCTAGGCTTGCGCGGATGTTGCGCAGACCGGGCTATGGCCGGTACAACAGGCACCACTGTGCCAATTCTAGCTCACATGGCGGCTTCTCGTTCCTTCTAGACGGAAAAAGCCACTGCGAGGCATTTCTCGCCTTCTCTCGAATGTGCGCGAGTAGTCTAGCACTCTCCAGCATTATCTCTACGTCGGTATTATGTGTCGCGGCTACGCCTGGCTAGCCAGGTGGTCGCAACCATTTTATAAAAGGCGGCGGCGCGCCAGTATTCGCTGAAGCCTAC
Organism: Niveomyces coronatus; assembly: GCA_018831755.1. NCBI lineage: Eukaryota > Fungi > Ascomycota > Sordariomycetes > Hypocreales > Cordycipitaceae > Niveomyces > Niveomyces coronatus. The sequence goes on along the minus strand of JAFEME010000166.1, from coordinate 43,712 downwards.
CTAGCTATGCAATTTACCGACTCGCGGGCTCAGTACCTATTATACTCTTCAATCTCGTCAGACGATCGGCATGGTAGCCTACTCCACGATCCCGGCTTCGGCCACGCTCGACGTCAAGCCCTTCATCGCCCACGCCTCCGAGGAAAAGTTGCAGCATTTCAAGCAGCTACTGGAGCTGTCGCCTATTGGTCCCGCCGTCTTTGAGAACACGAGCGCCGGGCGCAGGTTTGGAATCACGAGGGACTGGCTCGTGAATGCAAAGTCTGAATGGCTCGCCAACTTTGACTGGCGCAGGTACGAGGCGCGCATCAACTCGTTCCCCAACTACAAAGCGGCGGTTGTGGATGCCGGCGGCAACTGCATGGACATTCACTTCATGGCGTTGTTCTCCGAGAAAAAAGACGCTGTACCGGTGGCTTTCCTGCACGGATGGCCAAGCTCATTCGCCTCCTTCATGGACCTGCTTGATCTCCTTAAGCAGCGATATTCGCCACAAACCCTTCCGTATCACATAATCGTCCCGTCTCTACCAGGGTATGCGTACTCTTCTGGTCCGCCCATTGACAAGGACTATGGCCTGGACAAGGTGGCGAGTGCCATGGATAGGCTAATGGTTGGGCTTGGCTTTGGCTCCGGCTACCTCGGGCAGGGCGGCGATCTGGGTAGCTTCATATCCAGGATCCTCGCGCTGACTTCCGAGTCCTGCAAAGGCATGCACGTCAACATGATGAGCATTCCACCGGATGAGAAGCCAGTAGAAGAAGACGAGGTAGCGGTCATGGCCAAGGCTGCCGAGTTTGTCGACACGTCGTACGCTTTTGCGCTGGAACAGGGAACAAGGACAGCAACGATTGGGTTCGTTCTCAATGCGAGTCCGCTAGCGCTGCTCAGCTGGTTAGTACTTGATTTTTTTTTTAGCTGCCTCCATCTATGCGACCTCGTGATACTAACAGTGAGGCAGGATCGGCGAAAAGATGCTCGAGTGGACAGACGATGATCCGCCCCTGCAGAAGATTCTCGAGACGGTGACATTGTACTGGATGACGGACACGATCTCGACTTCCTTCTACCATAACCGGGAACTGGCCAACGAGGGAGAGGTGCCCAAGCAGGCCCGGTTCAGTGCAGTAAGTTTTACCGCAGCTCATTCGGTAGAGAAAGAGTTGAAAACTGACATATGCTCAGATGGCCAAGATGTCGGCACTCAAGCTCCCGTATGTGGACAAGCCGTGTGGGTATTCGTTATTTGCGCAGGAAATCGTCCCAGTGCCGCGCAGTTGGGCGGCCAAAACGTGCAACCTCGTTTCGTTTCATCATCACGAAAGGGGAGGCCACTTTGCGGTATGTCGGCTCGCAAGTTCTTATATTCAAGTACGAAACTAACACATAGACAGGCTTTAGAGAGGCCGGGTGAACTGTTGGACGATGTGGAGGACTACACCACGAAGGCTTGGACTTTTCATTGATGCTTGAATGCTTAGATGCGCATACAATGACCACGTCTAGACTCAGCAAACAATTTCTTGATTTTGCTATAGGATCGGGTCTGACAGATTAACAGGGACATTGGCATCAAAGGTTTTATCAATACTACCCTTTCGATCTCTATAGCTCAGGGCAGGGATGTACCATGTGAACCAAGTTTCCCGAGTAGATTTGCATGTGTATCCTCAAGCATTTAAATCAAAGAGCTTTCTCATAACACACAGTGTTGTGAATGCGATTGGGATTGTATCGCACAGTTTTAAATTCTACAACGTGTAAATACTATAGGGTAGTCTGTTCAACCACCACGCCCTAGTCACTGCGCCTGCATGCACGGTACTATACATGTTCGCTGCTCTCCCTAACGACAAAAGATCAACCCTTCCAGCGGCCCTGATTCTCATTCTACTAAATTTCGTTTTGGCTTGAGCTTCTTCCTTGAGAAATCTCGAGGATCTTCTTTTTTTTCCTTGCAATTTTCTCAAATTTTCGGCCAATATAGGAGCGCTTGCCCGCATCCCGCATCAGTGGGCGTACCAAAAAAATAACGCCCACCCACCATCTCCGGCCGTAACCGAGACACGCATACACCACCAACATCAAGCCTCAACCCAAAACCACTTCTCCCCCTCTCCCTCCCCCTCTCGAGAGAAAAAAACCATAACCCCCCCTCCTTCTCCTCCTCCAACACATAGAATTCCACCCATCCCATATGGCAAGCTCATACCCTCCCACCATGCCAGACCCCTCCCCCGCGCCGCCGTCGGCCGGGGGGTCGGGGGGCGGCAGCAGCAGCGGCGGTGACCTCTCCCACCTCCTCCCGCCCAGCTGGAAGACCCAGGTGACGTCGTGGCTGGCCGAGGACACCCCGTCGTTCGACTACGCCGGGTACGTGGTGGGCTCCGACCTCCGGGCCGCGCACCTCCTCGCCAAGTCGCCCGGCATCCTCGCCGGGCGGCCCTTCTTCGACGAGGTCTTCGCCCAGTGCGGGTGCTCCGTGCGGTGGCACCTCGCCGAGTCGGCCGCCATCCCCGCGCCGTTCCCCGCCCGCATCGCCACCGTCACCGGCCCCGCCCGCGCCATCCTCCTCGGCGAGCGCGTCGCCCTCAACGCCCTCGCCCGCTGCTCCGGCGTCGCCTCCCGCAGCGCCGCCCTCGCCGCCGCCCTCCGCGCCGCCGGCTACGACGGCATCCTCGCCGGCACCCGCAAGACCACCCCGGGCTTCCGCCTCGTCGAGAAGTACGGCATGCTGGCCGGCGGCGCCGACACCCACCGCATGGACCTCGCCGCCATGGTCATGCTCAAGGACAACCACGTCTGGAGCGCCGGCAGCGTCGCCGAGGCCGTCGAGAGGGCCCGCGTCGTCGTCGGCTTCGCCCTCAAGATCGAGGTCGAGGTCCGCAGCGAGCGCGAGGCCGACGAGGCCATCGCCGCCGGTGCCGACATCGTCATGCTGGACAACTTCACCGCCGACGGCGTCAGGGCCGCCGCGAGGAGCTTGAAGGAGCGATGGGCGGGCAAGAAGTATTTCTTGCTAGAGGTCTCTGGCGGTCTCACTCTGGAAAATGTCGTGCCCTATGTGTGTAATGGTATGTTCTCTCTCTCTCTCTCTCTCTCTCTCGCTACGGGCTTACTGATAAACATTTCTCGTTTACAAAAAATCAATCTGGCTAACGCTTCCGCGGCTTGCAGACATTGACATTATTTCTACGAGCTCCATCCATCAAGGCGTCCCCCATGTCGACTTTTCACTCAAACTTGAGCATTAATGTACGGGTGTGTAGGAGGGGGGGGGGGCGAGCGACGAGTGTGGTGCACTTTTCAACAGGACTGTTCTTGAGAACAAGGAAATCAATTTGTGTCTTGGACAGACGCGAGACTCAATTACGCATACAGGTTTCTTTTGAAACAGCACTTGGCATTTGACCGGGCTTTTTTCGTTCAGTGTGCGCCGTTGGCACCATTTGTCTTGCCATCTGTGCCGCAACATGCCACAAGCACACTTGTGTCATTCTTCTTGGTAGGCACATCCAGCGCTGGGTTCGCTGCGAAAAAGTCTGTCGGGCGCAGGTGAATCTGATAAATCTCGACCGGCCTGTTTTTTGATTAGCATATGATACGTTGCACAACATGGCTTTCTTCACATGAACATACATGACGGGCCAATCCTCGACTCGAGGATTATGAGTGAGTCCAAAGACAGTCCAGACGACGGGGTCGCTCGTCTGTCCACCATTCCCCTCCCCATCGACCGCAAATGTGTCGCCTCGCTTCACCATGTCGCCGACGCCGCCCTCTTCAAAGGTGCTTTGGTTCGTAAACTCGCCGGCGGCCCAGAACTCGCCGTCGCGGTAGCCGGTGATCCAATAATTGTGCTGGGCAAACTGTGCTCGCTGAGCGACGCGGCTCCTCTCATCCGCCAGGAGCATCTGTGTCGCCGGTGAGATAATCTTGTAGCCGACATTCTTACCAGAGATGGGGTTCTTCTTGCCAGGGTTCTCGAGCTTGACTGTGCGATTCAGCCGGGGCTCGGCATCGATCCATGTTGCGCGAGACACTGCTTCGCGCTGAACCTCGAAGTGATTACCAAAGGGGTTCGTCTCTGGATCCATTTTCCGGCCTCGAGTCTCCTCGACGACGACTTGCGTGTGGCCTCTCTCCTGCCCACCCAGCGTATCGATCGCCGGGTCAATACGGACAGCGAATATGTGTTGGTGGTTCTGGGCGAGAATGCCGGGAGATACTACATTTCCGTACTTGCTCGTCTTGCCATCTTCAATTCCAACCACACTCACCATGCCAGTAGCACGAGTCTCTATGGTGATGCCGCCAGCCTGATCGAATTTAAACGCAAAAATGTACTCGTAATTCGCAAGCGTGCCGATAAACTGAACGACAAACTCGCGCATACGTGCGACAACGCCGCGGTCGGTGCGAAAATTGGTGTGCTTCCAGAGAATGCCGCCGTCCTGCTCGTGAAGGCAGGCGACCGAGTCCAGCTTGGTCGGCGTGCCATCCGCGGCCGCAAAGCAGCCGTCGACGTAGTGGATGGCTCCAAGACAGTCACAGCCCAGCTTGAGGCTGTTGGCGGCGCGTCCCATCCCACCGTCACCAAAGTCAAAGGCCTGCTTCCGGTGGAATGGCGCACGGGGGTCAGCGTAGGGGACGGTGAGCTCGCTATAGCTCAGCCTGTGCAGGACCGAACGGTTGTCGAAGCAGATGTCATGTAGCACGACGCCTTCGCGAGGGCTGATGGAGAGGCGGAAGCGCCACTTTTGCCACTCGATCAGATTATCCGAGTGGATTTTGAAAGATGCGCCCTCGGGCTGGACAACATTGAGAGGCTTCAAGTCGGTGCGTGCGGGTGAGCTTAGCAGCTCGGGCACGTATTCCGCCGGGACAGACTTTGTGAACATGGGCCTGGGTTCTTTTGACACAGCAGAAGGCATCAGGCCATCTTCGGAGCCGCCGGTGGGGAGACGGTCGATGCGGATGATCTCCTTGGTGGCCCAGTCCATGACAGGAATGATGGGCAGAGGGTAAGCGTAATGATTCGAGTCCGGGTTCTTGTTGCTGGCGTCGCGCATGAAGACAAGACCCTGCATGATCTTTTGCAGCCCGCCATCCTCATCGGGGCCGCCGTACGGCCACGGATCGATGCAGATTTCGTAACCCTCGGGCAGAGTGTACTCTTTCAAGGCTTCCTTGAATTTTGCAGAGTTGATGCAAAGGTCTTGAAAGAGCGAAAACTCATTGCTGTTCGGAAAATTAATGCCTGCTGCATTTGCTGCCATTGGCTGCCATTGGCTGCGACGACTACTTACACATTGAAATGAGGGAAGCCATTATTTTTACGCGACACGCTTTGATTCGAAATGATTTGGCCAGTGGCCGTATCGACCACGGCACGATGAAAGTCTTGCTTGTCGCCCAAGAGCACGTCGTACTCGACGGCGGCGGCTCTGGTCGGGCGCGGGGTAGCGTCGGATAGGCTTCCGTTGTGCTCGGCCGCGAGAAACGGGACCAGCTCGGCTTTGGCGGGCTCGCGAAGAAAAATGGCACGAAAGAAGAGCGGCTGCTGGGCTCCGTGAATCTTGACGACGGCATCGCGAGCAGTGAGAAACTCGGCCTGCGAGAGCTCAGCGAGCGGATGCGGGGCGGCTGCAGTCACGGCCATTGTTGTTGCTTCGTGGTGCGCAAAAGGATCACCTCAGCTTTTTTGGAGGAATGGGTTTACGTATACGATGATGAAGGGTCCGAAAGACCTAGAGGCTGGCTGCTAATGGGATGAGTGGCAGACGGCTAGTGTTTGGGTGAGACAAGTTTTTAGAAGAGCCTGACTGGTGATGGCACGGATATATATAAGTTGGGTTTGCAGTGGCAACACCGCCGCCCCTCTCCTCGCCATTCCAACATCGGCTCGCCCACAAGCGCCAAGACAGAGTAAAGAGGAGTCTTTGGTTGCCGGCATAGCTTCTGTTATATGTATATGTGATTATACTTTTGCATGTGCGCGGGGATCGAACTGGCTGGGATACGAGAAGAGCAGGGCATCCCGAATCAAGTCATTTCATGTTTGGTCGTATATGCTGGAGATGGTTACAGTCGGTATGCAAATGAATGCGTACTGCATGTGCTATTGACCTCGCCAAGTCGTCCGCGGAGCCCGTCCAGCTATAGTATGCCGATGCGGGGGGCTGTGGCCTATGTAGGTAAAACGCGGCCGCCTGTAGCCCGGAGGGAGGAAACACAACACGTATGCCGACAGTACATGTCGGAGGGCGCAAATGACTGCAGGCGTGGTGTGTTTGCTGCAACCATATTTGACATGATGGCGATTCGGAGTCCCTAAGACACCGGACCAGGTTAGTCCTGGCCCGCCTCCGCCGACGGAGAATTGCAACGGATGCCGGGCGAGGGGACGGGACAGCTCATCGCTTATTCCATTGTCGAATGCCGCGCCTCCGGGGTAAAGTCGTCGCAGCCATGGACTTATTCTCCCGGTATAAAGGCTGCGCCTCGTCGAAGGGGCAAGGGGCTCACTGTTATCCAGAGGACTCCTACTCGGTTGGTGAGTGAGGGTTTCTTTCCGGTTCCCCATCACAGCGGAAACAACCCGCATAGTCGTCCTTTTCATAGGCAAGCAGAGATCATCGGCGACGGCGAGGTAACGGCTACAGCGAACGGGACGGCTCAATAAGACTTCACGGGACCCCGCAAGATCCATTCGCGTGCGAGCTTCGTCGCCGTGTCTCGAGCATTATCCACAAAGCGCCGAGGTCGGACAAAGAAACAGACAGCGTGAAGAGGACACCTGCTGCCTATGCCAGCGCCTTATGATTATTATTTTTTGGGCGAGGCTGCCCACTCTGATGAGAAGTGTCAGCCACGCCAGTCTGGAAAGGTGTACCGATCTGCCAAGATAATTCTCTGATCTGAATCGATCCGCTCATGGCCTGTGAATAAAGCGGCTTCTGTGATGGGCTAGAATGAATAAGACTCCAAAGTACTGACGCACTGATGAGGGGCGGCGCTGATGTAAATGCTCCTGCCGTAAATCAATCCGACCGATATTGCGACATCACATCATAATCATTAGCTCGGACCGTAGATCTGAATAAAACGAGAGCTAGCAACATGAAGTAATGGCGTGAATAACAACGTGACGCCACGTGAAGTACAATTTGCGCCTGTTTAAGTTTTTTTTTCCCACTGCATCTTGACGACCTTGGGGAGACCAGATCCCGAAAGTTTTCATAAAATGCTCTTTTGCGTGGTGTGTGTCTGTGACCGTAAAACACTGCGCCTTTCGGTCAAGATCCCCCAATTTCGATCGTCCGAGGGATGAAGCCCTGGTCCTGCGGATCGACAGGTCATCATTCAAACTTGTTCAACGCATACAAAAAGTCCCGGGGACACGCAAGCGCGTGAGAATCGTCGGTCGAGGATCGTCAAGGGATGGCGGTGCGCTAAAACAGATCCCCTGGCAATTAGCGTCATATTACGCTCGTCAAAACACCTATGGGCATTCCTTTTCGCCTGGACGCTTTGTGCAAAGCCATGTCTATTACATGTAAGACTGGAATTCGCTGCGTCACCATTTTGCCCCTGTCTCCCCCCTCTTCCGTGGTTTCTAGCCCGTCTTGTTTTGTTTTGGTCGCCTTCAGTCGTCTCGCGTCGCCAAGGTCGATTGCGTTTCTCGCTTCTCTGGTGCTGCGGCGTACAGTTTGCTTTCAAAGGTCCAAGAGACACCGAAAAAAAATAAAATAAAAATAACATAAAAAACAAAAACTGATTGGTGCAAGACAACGCGGCCCCCTTGCACGTTTCAGCATGAGAAACAGGGTGGAGCTGGTTCTTTTGTTGGATTGTCCTCATACTTGTACATGGTGACGGCGTAAGATACAAAAATGGAAGATTTAAATGTCGATTACAGTGAAAAGGGCAGACGAATGAAGATCATCCGAATCTCAGTACCTCCTCGCACTCGCGGCCTGGCAAACAGCGAATTTGCCCATCAGCTGCCCCATCAGTGTCCATCCGGGCCCGCCAGCTGCCCGCTAAAAAAAAAAAATTCCAGCGAACAGCGCCCTCGAGACCTGCCGACGCCCATGGCGGTGCCACCAGCAAGTACAGAGCGCAGTACACTAGGTAAAGAACTATTCGTCTTATCCCGCGGTACTCGACAGGTAGCTACTAATGTAGTAGTGCGTGAAGGTGCCTAGATAGTAGGTCAGTACGGATACCTGCCAGTACATCCTTGGCTGCCCTTTTTATCAGTGTAAGAACATATTATGTACAGTCCATTACATGCTGTACTACTACCTAAGTACCTACCTACCTACCAGTAGTACTAGTAGTAGTACTGCCTAGTAGTAGGCAGTACTTGGTGGCTTCTCTGCTGAAATAACGTCACTGGCAGCCGCACCCGCCCGGGAGCCTCAATCCCACTGGCTTACTTGCGCCCCTTACTATTATTTTTTATTTCTTCTTATCCATATCGCCTCGACAGTCAGAAAGATAGACATTTGACGCTCCCCCTTCAAGCCCTAACTACTCTTAAACCTATCGGCTTCCACCTTATCCTAGGCTCTTGATTTCCCTTCTCTTCTTTTGCGTCCAACAGCTTCTTCAAAATTTTGGTCCAATCTTCCCCTTCCGCTCTGTGCCATCTGTCCTAGATCGCTGCCCTTGGGGGCTCAGACATACGTCGTCATCACGCTACTCCACCGCCGCCACTCGGTCTTTTCTATACAATACTAGGAATACGACAACGCGCTTTACCTCTCGCTCGCATATTTCGGACGGTCTGACGTCGCAGTTCTGATCATACAAGAAAAAAAAAAACAGGCTCCTCAATGCTTTTATAGTGTGCAAATTTCTTTGCTCCGGAACGAAGTGCTGCTGCGGCTTCCTCGGCGGAGACGCCACTTACTCGACACGTATACGTATTAAACCTGCTACATCTCTGCCACGTCGTCGACCAAAATACGGCAGCAACAATGTTAAATTTACGTCGCGCCGTGATCGCGGCAGCATTCCTCCTCACCGTCTTCTTCTTGGTCACGCATTCGCACCGACCGCAGTCCTCTCTCAACAACAAACCCGTGGGATCACAATCGGATTCTCAACCGCCGACCGCACCCGACTCCAAGACAGGCACAGATGGACGCACAAAGCCTGGCAGCCGTGCCGTCACGCAGAAACCGGTGATGGACATGTCCCACATGTCTACAGCTGACAAGCTGGCCTATACGTACCCTTACGATATCGAGAGAAAATTCCCCGCCTATATATGGCAAACGTGGAAATATACACCAGCAGATGGCGAGTTCCTATTTCGCGATCAAGAAGCTTCTTGGACCATCCTTCACCCCGGCTTCGTTCACGAGGTCATTACCGACTCTATAGCCGTTAGTCTACTGCGCATGCTCTATGCTTCTGTTCCCGAAGTTTTGGAGGCGTACGAGGCGCTACCTCAGCCCGTGCTCAAGGCAGACTTTTTCCGTTACCTGATTCTTTTCGCTCGAGGTGGCATCTACTCCGACATTGACACGGTGGCTCTGCAGAGTGCCGACAACTGGATTCCCAGGGCCATCCCCCGCCAGAGCATTGGACTAGTCATCGGCATCGAGGCAGACCCCGACCGTCCCGACTGGGCCAGCTGGTACAGCCGTCGCATCCAGTTCTGTCAGTGGACCATACAGAGCAAGCCCGGCCATCCTGTTCTACGCGACACGATCACGCGCATTACCAATGCCACGCTGGCACTGAAGGCCAATGGCAAGCTGAGCAGCATGCGTGGTAGCGAGGGTGTCATTGACTTGACTGGTCCCGCCGTCTGGACAGATACAATCATGGACTACTTCAACGATCCGCGGTTCTTCGAGACGGCATCGAGCAAGAGCAAGATTGACTTCCACAACTTTACGGGCATGGAATCGAGTAGGCGAGTAGGTGATGTCGTCGTCCTCCCAATCACGGGCTTCTCTCCTGGCGTGGGTCAAATGGGCGCCAAGGATGTCGACGACCCCATGGCTTTTGTTAAGCACGACTTCGAAGGTAAGTCTTCCTTGCTTGAGGACCGTGAGGGATTGCTCTGAATCTAGTGCTAACTTTGTGTGGCAGGAACTTGGAAGCCCGAAAGCGAGCGACACATTGGCGAATCCTAGGATTGAAGCGGAGAATGAAGTAGAGAAGACAAGGCAGCTGGTCGCTGAAATCCCCTTCCCCTCCCTTTCTTTTTGACATCCAGTCCCTACGGCCGAATAATTGCATATCAAATCACGCATCGTTGCGATGTATTTGAATAGAGGCGTTATCTGTTGTTTTGTTTTTATTTGCTTTGTTTTGTTTTGTTTTATTTCGACTATTATACAATCTCTTTTTTTCTTTTCGAATTGCATCTCTTCTTAACGGGCTGGTTCCCGCACTGCCGACGAGGTTGAATACCTTTTTTTGTTCTACGTCTCCGTTGACACAAAGACTGGGGTTTGCCTGTTCTCCTGTTAAAATCCTCAGTCCAGTCACTAAGGTCTTGTTGATCTTGTTTGTGTGTGGTAGTACACATCTTGGCCTCATCGCATCGCACTATAGACACACACACACACACACACATATATATATATATATACACATATTTAATTCTCTTAGAGGACACTTTTTTTAAAAAAAAAAATTTGATTCATACATATTCCTCATGAAATGACAAAGGTGGCTAAAAAGCTTTTACTATGCTTACTCACCCTATTTGTAATCGGAGTCTATACTATGCCAAGAAAATGTACGCGCGGAAGTTTCGCCAGCCATCCGGACTTAAGACTTTTGGTGTGGTTGCCAGCCCCACTCCCTACCCTACTCTTTCTCTATTGTTTGCATGTATACGCGTGTTAAATCCAGAAAAAAGTCACGTAGTTTAAGGACTTGTATACAGACGTGCATCTCCGTCATGGCAAAGAGGCCGCACTATGCCGGTCTTGAAGGCGGGGGGGGGGGTCCGAAATCCCGTGGAGTTAAGATTTGACAGCTGATCTCGTAGTGGTTCTAGAAGCATCATTCCAAGGTTGGGCTCGCTTCTTTGGGTGAGAGCCTTTGGGAATGGCTCCCGCTACCGACTCAAGTAGTGCATCTCTCCTCGGACTTTATGGAATTGCGAGGTAGTGTCAACCCAATTTCTACGCGCGCGGGTGTCGGGGTTCTGTCCTGCACATCTCATGAATGTTCCCACCGTGGCTGGGCTCGCGGGCCAATGCGTAGGGGTAGCAGAGTCAGTCGTCGTCGTAAGACGTTCAAGATTATGTGGGAGGCTCCTCCTGTTTTCTTTTTTTTTTCTTTTTTTTTTTATTGCTTACGCCTCCGAGGGCCTTCTCGCCATCTATTAGGTCGACTATACCTAGCCCTGCAAGGCTGAAGATGGGGTGCTACAGTACCATGGTCGTTCCCCGAAACGTCCTGTTGGTTTTCCCTTCGTCGTTCGCCATTCCACTTTTTTTCCCTTCCTTCTCATTCTCCTTCTCTCGTTCAGCTTGTACGAGCACGGAGAGGTAGTAGGGACTAGATGGCGACTTTTATACTCGAGAATAACACGCTATGGAGCGATCCGGATGCCTTGCCGCTGCGGCCAAAGAAGCGATCACGGAAATGGGCGCCGAAAAAGCGGACAGGCTGTCTTACATGCAGGTAGGTGATGCGTCTGTCATTATTCTTTTAGAAATGTCGGGGGTCAGCTGAAAACCCCAGGGCGAGGGAGGGTTAGCAGAGGTATATTGACCATGGACAATGTGACAGATGACTGACCTTGTTCAACGGGCCTTAGGAAACGCCACGTCAAATGTGACGAGACCAAACCGGCTTGTCGTCGGTACGTATCTCCGTCTCTATCCCGTTGACTTTGGTCACCAAGAAGAGACTAATGTATGCATATCTAGATGTGTTATGGCCCTGAGGGACTGTCTTGGGCCTGGCTATTCTGAAACGACAACGAAATCGCGCTCTTCCTCTTCTTCTGCCGCTCTTCTATCGCCGTCGCCGTCGACGAAGGATGATACCAAAGTAGAGAAAGCGACCAGCACAGTAGCAGCAGTCGCTTCCGTGGTGGTGACTGGGCAGCGACTGGCACCCCAACCGAGGTTTGCCGCGAACCCTGTGGGCGTCGAGGCGAGCGAGAAGGAAACCGAGCAATTCTATTTCTTCCGCAAGATTGCCGTCATGAGCATAGCTGGCGTGTTTGACCACCGGTTCTGCGCGCGCGACATGCTACAAGCCACTAGCTTTCACCACAGCGTTTGGCACGCCTCATGCGCTCTGGCCGCCATGTACCGTCGCGAGATTCTGAACGCTGCAGCCAAACCCGCCAAATATGACAGTGGAGAGGATGAGAGCAATGGCACAATGGCGGTCAGGTCACCGGGTAGACGGAAGCACGTCCCAGCAGCGCCGGAGACTGAAATGGCCGAGCTGCGTACCTTTGCTTTGGAGCAGTACAACGCATCAATAGCAGGCGTACTAAAGATCATGAGTAGCAAGGAACTCTCCATGGTTGATCTGGAGGTGCTTCTCACGGCAACCCTCCTCTTCACATCCATCGCGAGCTTGCAGGGAGACGTGGCGTCAGCAGTGCTACACATTAGCAACGGGCAGAGGATCTGGCAGGAGTGGAAAGGCAGGAACGAATATGCAGAGGCCAAACGAAAGGACACACATCCACCATCAAGCCGACATCTCTCAGGGGGTCTCATCACGGAAGGCAGCGTCGATGCTATCGTCGGGCGCATGGTGAGCCAGGCATCAATGGTGCGCTGCGCGCCATGGTCAATCGATTACTACGAGAGCTTGGAGATGCCGATCGTCTCAGACTATCCGTTCGAATCTCCGTCAGACGCCTATGCCGAGTTTGAGCCGCTGTGCAGGGCGTACTGTGAGCTGAAGGAGGGTAACAAGTGCATGACGGATCCGAGCGAAATGCGCCCGACGATTGCAGTACGCCAGGCGTATCAGGTGGCGTTTGGGCAATGGACTGTCAAGTTTGACGAGATGCAAGCGCGGAGAGAAGCGCGGAGAGACAATAACGTGGAAGACAACAGCAAGCCCAAGCCACAGACGGAAGAGCAAGAGCAAGAGGAGGAAGCAATCCTCATTCTACGGGCTAGGCAGATTTACATGGAAATTGAGGTGATGAGGGATCCTGCCGGTCAGCAGACGACGTGGGACGAATTCACGCCTCAGTTTGCGGCCATTGTGTCTCTCGGTGAGCGCTTAGCAGAAAGGCTGCCAGGCCAAGGAAGCGGCCGTGTATTCACCTACTCGTCGTCGATAGTCGATGTTTTATGGGCGATTTCGTTGACATGCCGCGACTACGACCTTCGCCGCCGGACGCTGGCGCTGCTATGGCGACAAAATGGCCGCGAGGGGATCTGCAACGGCAGATTGGGGCACGCTATTGGCTCGGTGTGCATGGAAATTGAGGAGGCGCCGGGAGCGGCGAAACTGGAGCGCAGAAGAAGGCGTGAAGCGGTTGATACTGAGGGCGGCAAGGAGAGGACGGAAGAAGTAAGGGCGCAGAAGGAGACCGGGGAGGAGGGGAAGAAGGGGAAGGAAGAGGAGGAGGAGGAAGAAGATGATGATTGCGATTGTGAAGCCAAAGTATATATATGCAACAGCCATCGAGTCGTTGCCACAGGCGGTGAGTTTTATCCAGACGATCGAGCCAAGCTGCTGGTTTGGACAACTCGAGATCGTGCCCGAGGGCTGCCAGGAACGCAGCGAGACCTAGCCTGGTAGCGCGTCTCTGCATGAAGTTTCTATCAATAGTCGTCTCTTTAGGAACATAATAGATAATAATGAGGAGCCATAGAAGCGATAGACGAGGCCACGCCGTGACCCCTGTGCAGATGTTGCTGGGAACGAGCAATCAGTCGTTGTTGCCCCGACGTCATTTCCAGTGCGATGAAGCCTGCTTATATAAGCCAGCCAACTAGATAACAAGCAAGCTATATGGAGGGGGGACCGACCATTCATCCTACCTAACAGCTTGTCGCTATCCATTTCTATAGTGACATCCTTTGATTATGTAGATCGAAGATGGCATTTGGGGAACTTGCTTTTCTCGTTCAATTACCGCTTCGAGCATCGCAAGGCGGCCAACCTCTTTTTGAAGGTTGGCGAATCAGGATGCCGCACACTATACTCCGGACCCCGGATTCTGTGGGCGCGGGCGCTAAAAGCCGCCATTTATCGAGCAGGATCGTGCTGGAACAAATGGTTATTACGGTGATGGTTACTCGATCAACATACTTGGACACGTAATTGAGAAGGACGAAATAGACAAAATGATCCCGATTTGTCGTGATAGGGTCAGAAGCCAAGACACAAAAATTAAAAAAATTAAAAACAAAAAATAAAAAAAAAATTCATCCCACCTCACCGTGCCATTGCCAAACCATTAAACTAAAACCAAGAAACGGACTCGCTGTGACGTCGGGCCCCCGCTAGAGAGGCGGTCTCTCTTATTTTTAGGCCCTAACGATAGCTACCTGCACCACTGTATATCGGTGAAAAGTTTCCGTCCCATGGAGAAATCGGGCAGCTGAAGAGGACGAGTTTGACAGGGAACGACGAAAATTAGGAACGATCTTATCGGCGAGACGGGTATCATAAGCTCTCGCACATACAACTATATCGAGAAGAGTTGTTGTCAGACATGCCACACATTAAAAGGGAAACTACAAAAATAGTAAAAAAACATGCAACAGCCGGTGTTCGCTGGTCGTCACCGACCCAACTACTAATCTGCCGATTATCAGCTTATCTATGGGGGAGCGGACGGGACCCCGAGCTCTCTGATATCTGTGGTCGCATGTATTTGACATCTGATTATGACGTTATATATATAGAGATAGATTTGTGTCCCCTCCTCCACAACCGGCTAATCGTGGACGACCGACCCCCAAAGTCAGTCTCGATACTTGCTCCCCAACGACGATTTCTTCGTCATACACCTCGCATTCTACCTTTATACATCCAAACCAATCTATATGCGCACATCTTTTCTTCTCCTCCACTGAAAAATCTCCTACGTCAGATCGACCACCGCATCTCCCCCCCCCCCTTCGCCGTTGCCATGCTGGCCGCCGCGGTGGTGCGGAGAACTCACGCCGCCGTCATCCTGCGCCGCGGGACGGCCGTGAGTTCGGGAACCACACGCCGCTCGCACAGGCAGCAGCGGCGATGCCTCGTAACCCATGATCTGAGCATACGAGTCGGTCCGAGCGAGGTACATGGACATCCGTCACCAAGACTCCGCCCTCCCCCATCGCTGGTCATGCCGAGGCGTCCGCGCCGCACCTCTCTCGTGATGTCACAGCACACGACTCCCTACTCATTCAACCCACTATATATTCTCAACTGACCCTTTTTGCTTATTAACATGTAGCCTCCGCTCTACAAAGGCACCATCCCTGACCACTTTGCCGCCGTCGTCTCGCAGCACGGCGACCGTCCCGCCGTCATTGCCCGCTCCCCCCTCGTGCCCGGCTCCCCCTCCCGCGAGACGGTCCTGAGCTACTACGACCTGGACCTGCTCTCGAACCGGCTCGCCTCGTCGCTCGCCTCGCGCGGCGTCACCAAGGGCGACCGCGTGGCCGTGTCACTCGGCAACGGGCCCGAGTTCGCCGCGCTCACCTACGCGCTCTTCAAGCTCGGCGCCGTCCTCGTCCCGCTCAACCCGGGCTTCGCCGCGCGCCAGGTCACCGCCGCCCTGCGCCACCTCGACGCCCGCGTCCTCATCATCGGCGCCGTCACCGACGCCGCGTACCGTCCCGGCCGCGGCCGCAGCAACGAGCCGCTCCTCGCGCAGCTCGCCGCCGGCGACGGCGGCCCCGATCTGAGCACACTCCGCAGCATCAGCAACCCCGACATCCCCTCGCTGCAGAAGATCGTCGTCGTCGACAACCGCGCCGACCACCCCGACGTGCGCTTCGACCTCGACGCCTCCCGCCGCGTGCTCACCCCCTACCGCAATCTCCTCCTGGACGGCGCCGACCGCGCCGTCCGCCCCGCGTCGCCGCTCTCGCCCGGCGACACCATCAACATCCAGTTCACCTCGGGCACTACCTCCGTCCCTAAGGCCGCGCAGCTCACCCACACCGGCATCCTCAACAACGGCATCTTCATCGCCGACCGGCTCGGCCTCTGCCCCTCCGACCGCATCGTCGTGCCCCCGCCGCTGTTCCACTGCTTCGGCTCCGTCCTCGGCTACATGGCGACCGCCACCACCGGCGCCGCCCTTCTCCTTCCCAGCCCGGCCTTCGACCCGGCCGCCGCCCTGCGCATGTGCGCCGACCACGACGCCACCGGCCTCTACGGCGTGAGCACCATGCTCGTCGCCATGCTCGAGATCCTCGACAGCGGCGGCGCCGCCGGCACCGCCTTCGCCGTCCCCAAGCACCTCCGCAAGGGCATCGTCGCCGGCAGCAGCTGCCCCGAGTCCCTCATGCACCGCATCCACGACCGCCTCGGCCTCCGCGACCTCGTCATCTGCTACGGCATGACCGAGACCAGCCCCGTGAGCTGCATGACGCGGCCCGACGACCCGCTCACCGCGGAAGCCGTCAGGGACTGGGTCCGCGGCAAGCTCTCGGGCCATCTTGTGCCCAAGTACGTCTTCTGGACGGACGAGTATCCCAAGACGGCGAGCGGCAAGATTCAAAAATTCATGCTCAAGGACCAAGCCAGAGAGATATTGCGAGGCCAGGAGTCATGACGCGTACCTGTACTATGTTGAAGGAAGGAATTGTCATCTTATTCCACGGAAAGGCTGATTTCATATCACTTTCAGTGATTAGCGTCCATATCGCCCATCGTTTGCACCCAAGCACTTTTTTTTTTTTCATCTGAACATCGTCAAGAGTTTCGCGATACTTAAGCCATGTCATTCAGTCTTTAGATTTTGGTCATCCCAAACTTACTTGAATAGTCGTATAAAAATTAAGCAAAAGAATTTCAGACTATTCATAGCTCATAAGCTTGGTCCAAAAGCTGTTGTTCTAGTAGGTTCAATCAAAATGCAACTTTTCTGTGCGCAAAAAAAAGCCGTTATCCCGCGCCATCATCATTTTCATCCGAGCCCAATTGTAGGTATCCCGATTTATATGTAGCAAAAGCAAAAAGAAATGCAGAATAAAATCGAGCATCAACGTGCCCATCTCCGAACGACTATCCCGCGATAGCCCCGGTGTACGTGCTCAGCTGGCGGGAAAATGAAAAAAAAAAAAAAAAAGCAAGCCCCAAGTGCGGTTCAACTCCAAAAACGCCAAACAAAGTCGACGTCGCGACATGGAAACCCAAATCCTCAACCCATTAGTCAACTTGCTTTTCGCAGCCGATCCGGCCCAATAGCTCTTTGCGGTCGCTGTGCCCTGGCAAGCTGACGCCAGAGCTGTTAGCCTGCCTCTTGATGCCATGTCTGCGCTCCCAGTTCTTGAAATCGAGTGACTCAACACCAACGTCTTCCTCGAGAGCTTCCTCATAAACAAACTCTTCTTCATCTTCCTCCTCCTCATCATCACTACGCGAATCAGCAGCGCCGTCTCCTCGTAGAACTTTCATGGCCACGCGAATGATCATTGTGAACCAAATTATGGTGATGACCTGAAGAAGCAGAAGGAATGTGAGGAATGCCCATTTGATCGTGTCATCAAAGCACACGCGCCCCGTACTGTTGTAGTAAGGCTCGAGCAGGTGTATCAGACCTGTAGAGGGCTGCAAAGGCCCAACAAGGTCGCTCTTACTACCATAGTAGCATCCATAAGAGATTTCCTCGGGGATATGAGCATATATGGACCAGCATATCATGAGGTAAATGACATGGCGTGCCACGAACCATGACAACATAAACAGGCCAAAGACATAATCACAGGCATTAGTGAAGCCGCTGTACTTGAGACACTTGGCAGCCTAAGGAGCATATCATCGTTAATAAAAAACGAAGCATTGCAATAGATGAGTGGTGACAGCTTACAGGGAGGAAGAGGTCGACAACATCCATTATGACGAGAATGAGGTTTCCAACCCGAGTTTGGTGGTAGCAGTAGCAGGATGAGATGAGGACGGTAGTGATGATGTGATGGCTGAACATTTGCCAATGGTCCTTGCGGCGGTCCTCAATATTTATGACAATGATTTGCTGGAGCCAAAATGCCCATTGTGCCAAGATGTAGGCCTTCATCAGGCCGTCCATCTCTCTGTTTGGCCAGTTTGTCCACAGCTCGCGCATGTTCAGCCAGTACGGTGACTGATAGTATATGTACTGTGTAAGGGGTTAGCCGTTCGAGCGTCCCAAGTGCCTGACGAACACCACTCACTGCACCCAAGGTCCAGAAAACGCTATAGTAAACGAAAAGCCAACCCTGCTCAGTAAATCGAGTCAAGTCTTTTCGTTTTGTGATGCCCCTAGACCTGCCAAGGGGCGCCAGCACGTACTCCATGCAACCGGCGCGAAGACCAGTGAAGAGGACAATGAAGAACATGATAGAATAAATGTCATCGGTACCAATAGCATAGTGGCCAGTCTGCGGGTTCGCATATGAAAGTTGAAAGAACTTGTTGGTGTGCTGGCGAGCCCGAGGAATGAAGGCATGCGCAAGGAAGAGCAAAGCTATGAGGTTGAAGGAGAGGCCTACAGACAAGAAGCGTGATCAGTTTGGTTCGTTCATGTTACTCTGGGAGCTGCAGATAGCTTGAGCCATGCCTTGCGCCAGGATCGCGGTGACGGCAATTATAAAGCGCCGTTGACAGGTGTAAAGACATACCAATCTGGTTCTCGACGAACCACCGCGACATCTGCTTCCAGGTACCTTCGTCTTTGCGCCGAATTCTGCGTACAAGAATAGCAGTTGAGCCCGAGGTCTGCATATAGAGCGGCCCGTTCATGTTGGGCACGTTGGAGCCGGTCCTGATGGAAGTAGGGCGTGTCAATTTAACGCTGCCAGGAAGATCCTGCGCCGGGGCAGAGGGATCTTGCGCAAGCTTTTCCATTGACATAGTTACACAACCATGTGAATATTCGAGGCAAGGTGGCGTGACGAAAAGATGCGGTTACGGATGAAGTCTGCGCAACGGCGGTCTTGAGCAACAAGAGGTCGTCTGAGAGCGGGGTGCTGAACTATTTTCGTTCTTTCTTCTTTTCTTTTTCGTGTTCGTCGTGCAGCTAGAGCGGTAACGGAGTTGGCACTATGTTAGCTGGGCTGGAGATATTCGGTCGAGGAAGCTCGCCGAGACGCAGGCCACACAAGAGTAAAAAAAAAACTGGAAAACGCGAGGCCGAGCAGACACGAGAGAATTGATCCCGAGAAGAGTGTAAGAGGGGAATAGTACTATAATGCCGAGTCTGTCACACAGAAATCACCTGTGGGGAGTTGGCGTGCGAGAAGCTCAGGAGAAGGAGTCTGAGAGGCACCCACTTCAACAAAAAAAAAAAAAAGGTTGGTTGGTGTGAGGGGGGCCAATTATAGCGTAGGTTATTGGCGGGAGAGGCACCCAACTAGCGCAGATAGGTCGAGGAGGGGAAACGAGATAGGAAAATGCCAGGAGGCAGAGTTCCAACCAGGGATTGCGATGATATGAGGGCCGGATGAACGCTGCAGAGGGTTGGAGGAGGCAGGAAAAGCAGGAGAGAGCGTAGAGTGAGAGAACAGTAGTGGTGAGTGAGGGTGGATGGAGAGAGAATATGTACCACTTGCAGTAGGTATTATGGCACTGTGACCACTGCAGATTAACGTTGCTCAAGCTTTGACAGGGCACTCCTAAAATCCCCCCTGTAGAGGAGCTAGCAAGGGTGGGTGCCTGAGGGGCTTCCAGCACCCTCCCGGCCACGGAGTTTTGGGGCTCGCAGGTGTCTCCGCAGTATCAGGCACAACAAAGCAGGTACCTTCTCGGTACTCACAGGCAGTGTGTCTGTACCCCGTATACATGCTGCACATTGGTACAGAGGCAGGTACAGTACTAATGTAAGTACCTCAGTAGCAATTATCATAGCTACTCGGGGATGACCATGAGATCTGTACTTGGATATGGCTCAAGATCAGCAAAGAAACGTGCAAATTTTGCAGCTGTAACTGGCTTGTCAACTGCACACTTTTTTTTGTCTCCTAGCCGACTACGCATGTATACGAGATACTCCACCGACTTAGCTACCGACGGGCACCTATAAAGCACAACTATTACAAAAGGACTCGCCGTCAGAGGTAGCTGTCAAGGACGTTTACCAGGCTTCGCAAGTTGGTATTTGGCAGTATAAATGATTGTATCGTGAAATGACTTGCGCGAGGAAGGTTAGAGAGGTCTTCGTCAAACACTAAGTAGACGAAAGGAGGTAGAGTAGGAACTAGTACTTTGTATTTAGTTGACCCGACACTATAAGCAGATCAGGGGCGAGCCCCCTCGACGGACGAACTCTCCTATATAATAACGCACTCTGCGCACATACGCAGCTAGATATCTCGTTGCGCGTAAGATGCCCCATTCTCTTTAGTGAGTTGGTATTTTAGAAGACCACTATAAGCTAAACACATTCTTTTCTACGCATATGATGATTTCTGAATCGAAGTGAAAATTGAAACAAATGAAATATCCATCACGCATACTGTCTCCACCGTCTATCAGATTACCTAAAGCTTGCATCTCACAGGTTTCGGTTCCATTGCCAGGGCGGTGAGCAGACAGCCTCCACATAATTGTTTCAACATGTACAGCATCGACATGCTGGCCAACCAGTTCTGTTTGCTGCCCGTGTATGGAGCATGCACATGTTACAGAACGCGGATCAAGCTTGGTCTGGCGAGGCAGCATGGAGAGAAACGAAGAGCTCCCCTGACTGGGCACTGATAGTATCCGCTCGACTTTCCTTTGTTCTGCCGAGTTTTACTCTGGGGTACATGGCTGACCCCGAGCGTCATGGTGCGGGGGAGAGCGGTACAGTTACGGTTGAATGAAAGAAGATATGGTTTCATCCGGATGCCATGGCCGCTCCACCCATGGTCGGAACGAAGGGGGCCATTCTAAACAAGTTGTGCTTTCCGTGGCTATAGCTACGCGGTGTCGCTTCATCATGCGGCACCGAGATTTGGATCTGAAGCGACTACTTTATGGCTTCCAAATATGCATGGCCCGACGGAAAGACTGCATTGCATTGAGTTTTTGTTGCACTAAACCTTGTTCTGTTCCATTAGCGCTCCAGCATTTCGAGCTTGTCCTTCGTCAAGTTTAACTAGACGGTAAAGAACAAAATGTCGTATACAGCAACGCATCTACAGTACTTTCCCCGCCACTCGTCACACGCCCAAGTCATCCACTGTGGCATTGGCTAGTGGGTGATGTTATCCCTCTCAGATTTCAGAGACTCAACCATCTTCATTCATTGGGAACATGTTACAAGCAACATCTTTCTTGATCTACAGTTTATTCATGTACTTCGCATTCAACCAAACCGCGTTGTCACTACTCATTAGTCACTCGTCACAAAGAGGCAGGCTCGCAGTCACAGGGCCCTTTCTTCTCAGCCTTGTCAAGCTAGCCTGATTCAGTTACCAGGGCCACTTTATCGCCATCGCCACTCGACGTGACCACAACCACACCTTCTCACCATCATCACCATCATCATCAATAGCACAGACGGCCAGGGCCCCCCTACAGCCACCATGTCTTCCACCACAAAGTATCAGCCAGCCCCTCAGGTTGATCCCGACGACTATACCACCGCACCGCCCGCCTACGGCGCCAACAACTACCAGACCGCGACGTCGTCCTCTGCTGCCGCCGGCGCAACCGCGGGGATAGAGTCGCAGGGCCTCTTTGCCCACCCACGCAGCAGCGAGGACAACTTGCCTGACGACTTCAAGGTAAGAGGTCTCCCTTTCTCTCTTCATCAATGGCAGTGTAGCCGCCAAAGTTATCCTGTAGCCTCAAGCTCATCATTGAACCTTCTTCAGTTTGGCGGCTCTGTAGCCGAAGCCACGGTCGATATCCGAAACCAGTTTGTCCGCAAGGTCTACACCATCCTCACAGTTCAGCTCCTCATGACGGCCGGCGTGAGCTCCCTCACTTTTTTCAGCACCGCATACAAGAACTGGATTCAGTCTCACCCTGGTGTCGTCTGGGCCTCGGTACGTCCCCCAAAATCCTCGCAAAGAATACTACAAAAGCTAACGCTCTCTTCTTGTTTCGTCCAACAGCTCATCGGATCACTCGTATTCCTCGGCCTAACATACTGGAAGCGCAAGTCATATCCGACCAATCTTTTGTTCCTCTCGCTCTTTACTCTCGCCGAGGCCTACAGCATCTCCGTCATCGTCTCCCTGTACAAGACGTCGATCGTTCTCAACGCCGTCGTCCTCACTGGCGGTATCTTTGTTGCCCTCACGCTCTTTGCCTGTCAGACGAAGTATGACTTTACCTCATGGATGCCCTACCTCTTCGGCGCTCTCTGGGCTCTTATTCTATTCGGCTTCATGTCCATGTTCTTCCCCTACGGCTCCACCGGGGAGCTCATCTACGGCGGCGCGGCGGCGCTTATCTTCAGTGCCTACATTCTTGTCGATACGCAGCTCGTTATGCGCAAACATCACGTCGAGGAAGAAATCGCCGCCGCCATTAGCCTTTACCTTGACATTATCAATCTTTTCCTCGCCATCCTACGCATCCTCAATTCTCAGTCCAGCGATTAAATACGGCCCTAGAGACCTCGGCACGTTTTCGTCTTTTTTTTTTTTTTTCGTTTCAGGTAATTCTCTATTATAAGGAGGGGCGTCGGTTTCAAACTCAATGATTTTTGCAACGACTAGTACCATTACTTAAGCCTACCTACCTACGGACCCCCTTCACTCAACCTCGTTCCGCTCTTTGTCAGCCTCGTTCTGTCGTGTTATATACAGACTCTTCACGTAGCCAAGACTGCCTCGCTTCAGAGAAAGTATTACGCTGTGAAAACGTTACTCATCGCTTGCCAGCACTTTGTTTCAACGTGAAGTTGTCCTCCCTTTCGTGCCAGCCCACGTGCCCATGCCCACAGCCTCAAGTGGATGAGAAGAGGTGCTACGGGTCATCACTGTCTCTGCAACCACTTTGCACTACAGCGTACCGGATATTTCCATTAATAAGGTCACTAAAACACTAAGGAAAAAATTAAAAAGGGCCCTGGGGCTATGCCAGCATATATGTCGTACTTGCGCAACAGAGGTTCAAGCTCGTCGCCACCTCGACGCCATGACTCCGTCAAAGTCCATATACGAGCTTCACCGTCCATTCCCCTCCCACTTGTTATTGTTGTCAAAAGCTAGACCTCCTCTAATCATTCTCGCTTCCATCGTATTGCTCCTTTTTTTCTGCCACCACAATAGCTTGTCGATTGATTGCCAATTGCTCTTTTGGTCGAGTGATCAGCCTCCGGACTTGCTCTCTTCGCAAAGAGATGGGCCAACGTAAAAATGGTGAAACTCAAAATTTGTGACTGCTGATATTGAGCCGTCTACTTACCTTCCAACTCATCAAGACAACAAAAACTATCAACGCCTCAGGCTCAAGCATATAAAGTCCAAAAAATTAAGCCGCGATGCACAAGTGAGTGCTTCGTAGGCCTTTTTACTCTTCCTGCTTGCCGTTCTCGGTCACAGTATTGAGATTTGCCTGCGATGACGCCTCGCGCTGCATACGGGCCTCTATCTCGCGTAGCTGTGACTCGCGCGCCAAGAGTTCCTGGCGCTTCTCGTTGATCTCGCGCTGGACCTTGAGTTCGATCTCGCGAAGCTTCTCCTCCTCGCGACGGAGTTGCTCTTCCTTGAGGCGAACTGACTGAGAAGCCAGATCTTCCGGGTTCATGGAGCTATCGACACTGCTAGTCCTGTCAGAAATCAAACCATAATCGAGTGACAATTCGTGAATGATCTTACCCTGTGGCGCCATCCACGCTCTTTGAGAGCTTCTCGGTACGGTAGTTCTCGTAAAGGAAGTCGTGGGTGATCTCCTTCAGGTCCGCCAGGTGGCTGTGAAGCAGGGCGGAGCGGATAGCCAGAAAGTCCGAGTGGCGCGGATTGTCGACCTCGACCACTCCCCAAGGATACTGACGAGCACGGACCTTTCTACCGCCGATCTCGACAACGTCCTCAGAGCCGACAATAGCGAATGGCATCAGACCCCGAAGCTCGGCGTTTTCCTCGACAGTATCCTCGTCGTCCTCGTCGACATCGTACGGGAAATTGTATACGGGGATTCTATAATGCTCGATGTCTTCCATAACGAGCTTCTTCGACTCGGCGAGCTCGGCGGGAGTGAGTGAGTCGGCACGTCCAATGACGGGAATGACGTTGACACGGGGTGCGAGGCGCTTCATGAGCTCTATGTCTAGCTCACGGAGACTATGTACTGTCAGCTTGATATGCAGCTACTGGATAACACGTTGATCTCACCCATGACCAGTCGGAGTGATGAAGTAGAGCATGGCATGCACGCGGTTGTCTCTGAATCGCGGGTTACGCTTGATTCGAGACTCCTCAGCCAAGATGTCGTCGTATTGTCGCTCAAGATAACCAACGATCTCAGAGAAGCTATATCGCGTTAGCGGAGTCTGGAGCTTTTGTCCTACAGCAAGCTAAAAAGGCCTCGTACCTGGCCTCATTATCAATCTGGTCACCGAACCCAGGGGTATCAACAATCGTCAACGAGATGCGTGTTCCTTCCTCATCAAGCTCGAGCTCTACTTCTCATTAGCGTGAGCTTAGCGGAGCTCTTTGCATTATCCCTTACCAACAGTGACGGGCTTGATTTTGACACTCTCCTCGACATGGGCATCATGGGCATCATCGGCGTCCTTGTGCTGCAGGACGTCTTGACCACAGAGCGTATTGACAAAGGTAGTACGGCCTACAGGACGCAATTAATTTCGTGAGTGATCCACGGGAGTGGTTGGCAATTGCTGTCGAAAGCTCCTCAGAGAATCGCGAAGCTCACCAGACACTTACCAGTTCCAGAAGCACCGCAGACCATCAAGCAGAATTGAATACCCTTCTTGACATTCTTCTTACGGCGGATCATCTTCTATCGGGACGTTAGCATCTCTAGCTCGTAGTATTCCGGCTGCTAGTACAATAGGAGGAAACGCAGCGACCCTAGGACCGCCATCTGAACAGTCTGTCGTGAGATCGCAAAGTTCGTGAAATTCTCCTCAAGCTGTAGCTCGACGGGATTGAATGTGGGCAGCGAGGGTAGGTGCGTACAGTAGCGGACGACATCTTGACAAACACTTTTGTAGCCCCTGAAGCTTTGTTGAAGAGTCGCGAATCGACAGGATTAATATATAGAGACGAGGCGACACCGGAAGCAAGAATTGCTGTGTCAGAATTGGTACTGCGATGATGCAGATATGATGACCGACTGTTGTTGCCCGAGGAAAGGAAAATCCGTTGGCGGGA
This sequence comes from Niveomyces coronatus, assembly GCA_018831755.1. Lineage (NCBI taxonomy): Eukaryota > Fungi > Ascomycota > Sordariomycetes > Hypocreales > Cordycipitaceae > Niveomyces > Niveomyces coronatus. The sequence goes on along the minus strand of JAFEME010000166.1, from coordinate 18,270 downwards.
TGATGGGTTGAGAAAGGGCTGGCGAGAATGGGCAAAGGACGGCGTGCACAGGTCCCGTACCGCATGTACGCTGCTGTAAAAGGGGAGACGGTCGCGCGGCCGGCAGCAAAAGGGCCAATTTCGACACCCAGACCCCTCGACCAAGTAGTGCGTTTAACCGTCGGGAGGGGGGGGGGGGGCTAGGCGCCTGCTGTTAGCAGCCTGCTGCTTTGAACTGAGAGCAGTGGCAGCCCGAGAGCCATCAGGGGATGTTAGGAGTTCAGGGGCCACCAACCAAAAGGTTGACCGCCCCTGCCCAGGCTAGAGGTTGGAGCCCCCATCTCTTTTCTGGGGAGGAGTTTGTCAACTAGTTTACTATTGGGATATACCTCGATTTTTGGTGACTCTATCACCGAAGGAGAAAGTAGCGATATCCCGTGCACTGACCCTGCGTCCAGTACCATCGACGCCATACCGAAATAAGGCGTGCGTCAATGTTCACTCCCCTTGATTCAAGGAGTACAGCATGGTAATACGCACTAACTCTCTGCTCGTTATACAGCGCAATGGAATATTTCTGATGTCTTCAAGAGTTTGGACACACGCTAACGTGCTGCAGCTTGAAAATGAAAATAACAGTATGTTGTCGGCTATTTATGGATGCTATCCACGGTATATGTTGTTTTCGTCATGTTCTATAATCTATTCGCGTTCCGACCCAGTGCAGGCTTTTCCACAATCCGTTTTATGTTACCGACCGCGCCCCAGTCGCTCGTCTTCGTCCCGAATTAGATCGTATGCTGGTCGGAATCTTGTCGGATCGTCGTCCGTGACAAGCTTGGGATTTGGTTTCGTGTTGCTCGTGCCACCGAGAGAAGTGTATCCGAGGTTGTACAGGTTGCAATATGGAATGTCCAATTGGCGTAGAAACTGTCGCTGTGTCAACTTTATGCTTGTTCCTAGACCTTGGGTGGCCACCCGCACGCGCTTGCGACTCACAATCCAGATGTCTACATAATGCCAGTCAATCATGGGATTGACACGCATGAACTGTGGCCAGCCTGCGTCTGTCGGGCTGAAATGCTCGAGGTGTTCGCTGTGAGGATCGCTCCGTCGCGTTCCCATGAAGATAGCTTTGACGGTCCTTGTGTCCTCGAGATACGCGTCCAGAGCAGGCCGCATTTTCATCGTGTATTGCTTGAGCTTGAGATGGTATTGTCGTGTCGAGCAGGCGACGAACTCTTCAATCTCGGGAAAGGGATCCGGCGGTGCGATGTACAGTGCCTGTATACACGGTACGCCGTCGTCCACGGTTGTCGTCGCCGTGACCGCCTCGGAGTTGGTCGAAGCCAGCGTGGGTAGGCATGCTAAGAGAAGCACAAGTAGGCAAAGGCAGTCCTTTCCGCCATTATAAGAGAGCGACAGCTCTTCGAATCTGCCCGTAGCAGACAGACGCCGTCAGCAATAGCACGAGCAAAGGCCCAGCTGCGGCCGCAGACAGTGAGGCAGCCGAACGTATCGCCACAGGCGGGCGGAGTGGGGATGCTTCGGATACCTACTTATAACGCTTCAGCGCCTCCTCCACGACTTGCAAAGATACGCGCGTCTGATCCTGCGTCCTCCGTATCGTCGCGTCCGCGGCGGGTGTATCAAGGAAGTCGAGAACCTTGCGCCGAAGGCCGGCGCATATTACCGGCAGCGTCGGCGTCTCGCTGCAAAGCTGGTCGGTGGTAGTTTCTGCGGGTAGCGCATTCGCTGAGGTGTGTGCTGTGCCGTTTGTCTGCATGCTCGGCAAATGATAGGTCTTCCCCTGAGGGCGTATTCGAAGCGTCTAGTACGGATGTGTATCAAAAAATACGTATATATGCTTGAGCAGGAGAACGACTCGGCCGATTGGAGCCTTTTTTTTTTTTTCGGTCTGGTCCCAGATCCCGAGGACTGATGCATCAGTAAGATACAACGGACTCCCCGCATAAGCGTGGAATGGTCCCCTCGCCCCATCTCTTCCTGCTAGCACGAAGAGAAGGCCGAGTTCCTCTTTGCGGCTTATGAATTTACAGGCGTGGCCGATAGGATGTCTGTTGAGCAAATCATAGGTGGCAATCTATGGACAATCCGAGCGCCACTTATCCATTTGCCTCGGTAACTGATTATCCATCCTGTAGTCGCATTTGCGACATGACCTAATCATCTTCTTCCTTCATCATAAATGCGAGATTGGGGTATCAAACAAAAATGACATCAGACTTGCCAAGACGAGACACAAGGATGAGATGAGTCTCGAGCAGCTGTCATTTTACCTCCTTCAGTGGCGGCCATTCTTTCAGCGGGACTAGGTGCCGAGAGCAACATCTAGAAGATACGGCATAGGGACTATACACACATGTTGGAATGAAAGCGAACTTCTTTTTCAATCTACTCTCCCTTGCCATACAGATTCAGATAACTCTAAACTAAGCCCGTGATATTCTCGTATGCCCTACATACCTAGTAGGCAGGCCGTGTAGCAGCACGCGGAAACAAAAGCACTGTACGTAAGTAGCCTGCTAGTCAAAGGCACCTACTGTGTCGGTACAGTTCGTAGCTTTTGGTAACTTTTAATTATGCTCGGTACGCCCAAGCTGTTTCGAGATTTATTTCTTTAGCGAGTGCGAATATAGCTGCCTGACAGTTCTGATGTACTTGTCATAGAAACAATGAAATCTGCACGCCAATAGTCATTGTTATTCTACAAGGAATGCGCAGTACTACATTACTAGTACCTGGGCAGCCAAGCCATCAGGTGCCGCCGCCCCTGACAGGCCAGTAGCATGATGTGCTAAAAGCCGAGGGAGTGTGGTCGCATGACCTCTGCTACAGTGCTACAGCAACTGTGCTAAGCCAACTGCCATTGTACCAACATCATCATTCCGCACACGTCAAAGTCGTCCTGGTCCTCGCCACCACGCTATCTCTCTTTACACTCTGAACCTATTTCCCTCCTCTGTCTGTACACATCCGAGCCTCATCATCACGCACGCTCCTGCACATCAGACTTACGAGGCAACCATTTACCTACTGAGGCCTCAGAAGGCGCCCCGGACTGAAACTTGAACATCATGGCCGGTCATATCCTGGACTGAGAGCATACGGCAGTGTTATTCTATTTATTGCGTTGCATTATATCACTGCATAGGACTTTGTTTAACGCAGCTTTCAAGAGAATCGGCCCTCCAACATGAACGTGCGTCCGCCTATAGAATCGTCCAGCCCGACGGCTGTCTTGTCTGTCTCTTTCAACAATGATGCCAGCTGCTTTGCAGTTGGCCTGGAGTCGGGCATCTGTAGTAAGAACTTTATGAGAGTACTGAAGTGTTTTTGAAAATTGCCAACCGCTTTTTGATTTAGTCTTCCACACGAAATCCTGTCTATTGAAAGCCTCGAGAGGTAGGTACTATGATGAATCATACACATAATCTGAACAAGATAAGCTGACAGGAGCGATACAGACTTTAATGCTGGCATTGGCCTGGTACGAATGATGGGAATGACGAATTACTTGGCTCTCATCGGCGGTGGACGCTCACCAAAGTTTGCCATTAATAAGGTTGTTCTCATCCTCCTCACATCACTTGATTGCTTTTGACTAAATAAACATGCACATTTCTAGACCATAATATGGGATGACATGAAAGGAAAGGTCGCGCTCGAATTGGCGGCACTAAGCTCTGTGCGAGGCGTTCAGCTTGGTCGGGAAAGGATAGTCGTTGTGCTGCAGAGCAGTGTCCGCGTCTTTTCCTTCACGAAGCCGCCTAGCCTGCTGCACGTGTATGAGACAGCAGACAATCTGCCGGGTCTGTGCTGCATGTCCGAGAAGAAGCTCGCGTTTCCTGGCCGAACTGCCGGCCAGATCCAGCTGGTTGAGCTCGCGACGGGCAATGTCAGCATCATCCCCGCCCACTCGTCACCTTTGAGGGCCATCCAACTCAGCCCCGATGGCGAACTTCTCGCGAGCGCCAGTGAAACGGGTACCCTCATTCGCGTGTACTCTACGAGCAGCTGCGCCAGAATTATCGAGCTACGGCGCGGCATCGATCCAGCCTCGATATACTCCCTTGCCTTTTCTCCATCTGGTGACTACCTGGCCTGTACTTCTGACAAGTCTACTCTTCATATATTCGACATCCCTCATCCACGTCGCACAACACCAGTCCGTAGTCAGCAGAGCGGCGCAGGAGGTGAACCAGAACCTGGGAAATGGGGCATCCTCGGCAAGATTCCGCTCATGCCGCGCGTCTTCTCCGACGTGTATTCCTTCGCGTCAGCACCATTCGAGGCAGGAGATGAGGGCACTATTGGTGGCATTCCATTTTCTGAGAACACAACTCTGGGGACAACAAGGTTTTGCAAAGGTCTCATTGGTTGGACAAGCAATGATAGTCTTGTAGTCGTAGGCGCTGGCCAGGATGCGAGATGGGAGAAGTTTGCCATTACCGAGGGAGACGACGGAAAGCGGTACTGCACGCGCGAGGGCTGGAAGAGATACCTCGGAAATACGTGAATTCAAAGTTCTCAGATATACAACATGACTGTTGGTCGTATAATGTATGACTGCGACACAGGACTTTTTTTTTTCGGTAGGGTTGCCGGTTGCCGGATCTAGTTGTGATGGCGTGCGGGAGAGCGACTACGGCTTCTCCGTCGATGTCCCCTGTCGCGCTCGTGGTCCCGCCTCCGAGATGTTTTGTATCGATTATCGTCTCGCCCGGCGCTGAGACTCCGCCGGTCGCGACTATCGGCCCGTGCTCTACCATCGCCACTCGGTCGGTAGTGGTCGTCTCTTGAATGTCTGCGCGATCTTTTCTCTGCATGTCGATCCGCGTCCTCGCGACGACTCTCACTCTTCCGGTGGCGTTCCTCTGATCTTTCGTCCTCATGTCGACGTCGACGTTTTCTATCGTCGCCCTCGTGTCTAGAACGACGCGACGAGTGATGATGCTTGCGTTGACGCTCTTTCTTGCTAGCCCTCTGCCGAGCTTCCTCAACTTCTTTTTTCTTCTCGTCAATCAAGAATGACTTCATAGGGTCGTCGTCATCGTGTTCGCGTATCAGCTTGGCCAGCTCTCGTTCTTCTTCCAGCACTGGCTGCTGCGGCGCCCCCCTATCGCTGTCCTCGTCCTCGGAGAGCTGCTTCCCTTCCCTGCGGAGGATATCTTGCCAGCCGACTTTGAACTCATCCTGTTCCTCGTCGTCGCGCGCCGAGTACCGCGCATGGTCCACGCGTAGCATCCGGCCTCCGACTTGCGCACCGCCTAGGTTGTCGACCGCTAGATTTGTGCTCTTTTGGTTCTCGTATTTGAGCCATCCGAAGCCCTTGGATTTACCCGTCTCCTTGTCGCGCACGAGTTTAAGAAAGACCGGCTCCCCGAACTGCGAAAATATTGTAATTATGTCGCCTTCGGAGAGCTCATATGGCAGACCGCCAAAGTAAACGAAAGCTGTGTCGCGATAGTCGGTATGCCATGATGCTTCGGGAGGACTATCGAGGCGATAGTTAGTGTCGAGACATCATCTCTCAGGGGTTAAGCACTTGCATGCGGTTCTCAATTTCTTTCTTGTTCAAAGCCTGAATGGCTCGTATCTGGTTCATCTTCCTCAACGAGTCCTGCAAATTCGTTGTCCAGACTCCGGCTTCTTTTGACAATGATACTGGGTTACTCTTTTATCTATAATTTTAGCCTTGCGCGCTCCTCGATGTGGAGCAATCTCAGCGGGCCAAAGGCACCGCCGCATCCAACAATAGCCACATTCCTTAGTATATGGTCCAGTGTTTCTGTACAATACAGCATAGTTATGTCTATTTACCTCGATTTCCAAGTTGATAGATTACATTCGGTTAGAAATGAGTAAAATGGAATTACTGTAGTTATTGCGCCACCAATTCCTATACACATGAGAACACAGGTACTTGGCTTCTAGCCTAGAGGTACTGATGTACTACTAGTAAAGTACTATTAGGTAGTAGTTAGTGCCTGGCCCAAAAAACTCCTGTAGGTAGTACCTACCAAAGTACCGTCGCAACTGTCACACTATCCTGTATTATATGTACGGGCCCTGACGGGACGCGCTACTACTAGTACGCAGCTGCTGCATGTGCCAGTACAACTTTGTTTGCGCGGTGCAACTACTGAAGCCCATCGTCAAGACCGCCTACGGCCTGACTTTGGCAAATCGCATAGAGCGTCACGAAACAATAAGAACTTGCTATCTTGCGTTTAATTTTCTGGCTCGACATATTCGATCCGCACGCGTGCAAGAAAGACTATTCAGAGATAAGCCACCGAGCAGCACAAGCCAAAGGGAGCCAAGATGCACTATACACCATCATAAAGCACCCCTGAAGAAACTACATCCTTGCGAAACAAGTCCCTCGCGCCCGTCGTCGCAAACTCGAGCCTGAACCAGCCTCTGTTTCTGGAGGAATACCGCTGATTCATATCTCTACTCTGCTGCTTCCGGCGTGATCCGTCAAATCGTCCCGAGACAATGGCGACCAGAACTGAGCGGGCATCTACCTACACCGCTGCGTCTGGCGATGCAGACACTCGCAATGGAGAGCCCAAGAGGAACTTGTGGACATCGATGCTTGAGTCTGTCGCGAGTGGAAAGCGACTACCAGAAAAGAATCTCCTGATTTTAGGTAGGCCTCTTGATGCGAAGCAGGGTATCGCAGATTCAGAATTAACCTCGTACAGGCGGCACTACTGATGCCCAAAGAGACTTCCTCGACTCGTTAGCAGACAACCAGGAAGGCCGCGGCTTAGAAAAGCAAAAGATCCCTCCGATTGCGAACAATTTTGCGCTAGGCTACACGTACTACGATGTGCTAGACACGGACCAAGATGGTGAGGAGCTCTCGCTCCAGCTACCACTCGTAAAACCAGCTCACTGATGCGCTTGTGCAGATACGCTGGCGCGCGTCTCGCTATATCTCCTTTCGCAGCCCTCTGGCGAGTTTGCATCCTTGGTCTCGCCTCTGCTCACGCCGGAAACCATACCCCATACTGCGTTGGTGATATTGCTAGACTGGTCGCAGCCCCAGACATGGTTAAGGCAGATTTGGAGCTGGATACAGGTGCTCGAGGAGGTCATGAGCCATACAACTGCCGAAACCCGTACCGAAATGGAGGAGAACATGTCGTCGTGGAGGGAACGTGGCCGCGGGGGCAGTTCGACGAATCTGGACGGTACACCTTCAGCAACAGCCGCCGACGGCGACGGATCACTACCTCTTGGTCCCGGCGAGTGGACTGAGCCTCTTGGGTTGCCTTTGTGCATTGTTTGCCAGAACGTCGGTGTACTTCCGTGTCCTACTTATATCGGTGTCAGCTGACCCCTTCTCATCAGGCACAAAAGATTGAATTTCTCGAGAGAAACCATGGCTGGAAAGAGCCCGACTTCGACACGGTCTTGCAATATCTGCGGACTGTACTCCTGCGCCGTATGTTCTAGCAGAAATCATCATGAGCGGTCGCGACTGATAGTTCAATAGACGGTGCATCACTAATCTACACGAGCCAAAACACCCCATCTCAATTACCATCTCTCATTCATTCAACGCTCGGCATCACATCATTACTTAAGCGCCAGCCATTAAAACACAACGTCATTGATCGAGACAAGATTGTTGTGCCGCCAAACTGGGACTCCTGGGGCAAGATTCGCGTTCTTGGAGGCAGCTTTGATACCGAGACGGCGTCCCAAGCCTGGTCCGAAGACATCAAACTCCCTCTCGGATCGACACTACAGAGTCTCGACACCATCGAGCAGTCCAAGGGCGGGGCCTCGGAAACGCAACAGGAGCACATGCCAACCGACAGCGCCATTGCGCGCTACGAAGACTGGTGCAGGGATCCCAACAGCGGCGGCATGGCCGTCGTGGAGAGCGCCATGGGCGGCGGTAACGCCGTCGGCGTGGACAGCGAAGATACACAGGGCTTCCTAGAGAGACAGCTAAAGATCCTCGAGGCCTTCAAGGCCAAGGCTCCTGAGCGGGTGTCAGCAGAGAACTCCACCTCGACGACGACGAGACGAGCCGACTTTGCCGATGAGAAAACCATCAGCGAGCACATTGGCCCCGTGCAGTTCAACATGGGCGGCATCCAGGTCGACGCCGACGACATGGTTCAGCGAATAAAGGTATGCTTCCCAACTTCTTTTTTTTAGTGCTTCACGCACGTCCTGTTCTGTTAAGGTTAACGCGACATCCAGGACCGCAACGCCAGCAACATCTCCGACGAGGAGGATGGCGTAGAGGAGGAAGCCCCGAGCACCAACATCACCAAGGAATACGACAATGAGCAGCTACACGACTTTTTTAGTGGTTTGATGAACCGCACCGGCGGCGCTGCGGATTCCCCACGGTGAAAGTATGGTAAATTCGTTATGTATTGAGAGGCCCAAGATACCTGTGGAAGTCTCGGGACAGCAGAGAAGGGCGTGCAACATGAAGCTCTGCACAGGTAGGGCCAGATCAATAAGGAGAGGGCTGCAGGCAATTGGCTTTGGCTTTTGTAGATTAGATACCCTTGATGTGAATATATAGCTTCTTGTTCATTTGTGCCTGGCATCTACTGAGCGTGTGTTTCAAAGTGCCCAGGCTATTTCCATTACTGTTTATTCAACAAGCTCGATAAATCTCTCAAGTCATGATCATCATCGCACCCCCAAAAGACATCACAAGTCCTGCTTGATACGTGAACAAAAACTGATTAAATTCGTCAAAATTGTAACGAAGACGCACCAGACGATACAAATTCCGATGGTCTGCAATGGAATCGCACAGAATGCGAAAAGGCAAAATACGAGAGCAACAAAAGATGTTCCTCTTTCTAAGGCAGAGCAAACATGACGTATTGGCTTATACTTGTCCACGACTCGAGTCCTCTGAGCCTTTGGCCCTTGTTTTCTTGTATTGGAGATCACCGGCTCGCGCGCCCTGCTGAGTTCCGAGGCGGGCCGTGACGACACCGCCCAGCAGGCCCGGGAAGAGCCAAGGGTGCTGCAACATCTCCGCCTCAAATGCATTAATGCTGCTGCGAGCTTTGCTTATGAACGTCTCGTCGTCAAGGAGCTGGCCGAGCCTGTATAGGTTGGCCACTGACACTGCATTAGTCGACGGCAGAGACGTGTCCATGCCATCCTTGAGGCGTAGAATTGCGAATGCGGACGTAGCGGTGGTTGAGAAGAAGCCACCACTTGGATCCTCGAAGAAAGATATTTGGGAGTCTAATAGAGCTGTTAGTATATCCCCGAAGTTCTCATCTAAACGTGTTTGGGTTGGAAAAGACTGACTTTGCAAGCTGTCTGCAAATTGAACGCATCTCTCATCATTGGTAAAATCGAACAGATCGAGAAGACCCTGGATAAGGTACGCATAGTCATCCGCAAAGCCTTCGATGTCTCTTGCTGTTGTCCAGATACGGTAAAGCACTCCGGTCTTTGCATCCCACAGATTCTGTTCCAGGAAAGAGGCGATACCTTTTGCCGTAGTGGCGCATTTGACGCTTACCGCTGGGTTTACAGTCTCCAAAGACTTCGCCGTCTTGGCGAGAGCTGTCAGCGCAAGCCCGTTCCATCCTGCGACAGACTTGTCATCAACATCCGGCCGTACACGCTCATTTTCTCTCCGGGTCTTGAGCTTCTGTTTTGCAGTGCGAACAGACTGGACCACCTCTTCAACTGGAATCCCGAACTGCGTAGCCAGCTCTGCGGGGCTCTTGACAATTCTCGGCACGTTTTGATTGATAAAGTCATCATTAGGGTCGTGTTGCTCGTTGATGTTGCCGTCCTCACGAATATCCCAGTGCGCGGCGACGACCTGACTAGCACCCTCGCCGCCTACCTCAATCACGCTATCGAATTCTCTTCTAGTCCACAGATAGAACGCGCCCTCTTTGACATCTGTATCGCCTCTGCGAACGTGAGAATCAGCCGCCTCACTAGAGACTAAGAGCCCGTTTGGCTGCAGGATCGGGGCTGATGTCAAATAGTCTGCGAGTTCGAGAACGATATCATAGAATTCACTTGTGACTTCACCGCCAGCACGGCGCCATGCCGTGAGGTAGAGAGTTAGAAGTTGAGCGTTGTCAATGATGAGCTTTTCGAAATTCGGTATGCTCCAGTCGGGTGTGACCGAGCAGCGAGCGAACCCGGCCTCTCCTATGTGGTCATGCAACGCTCCATCTCGAATTTTGCGTAATGTGTCGATGGCCATGTCGGCGGCGTGCGTGCATTCTGCTTCTCCCACAATGTCTTGCACAGCGCTCGGAGAATCTCGAAGTCCAATGAGAAATTGTAGTTTGGGAGGAGTCAGGAACTTGGGAGCGAGACCAAACCCCCCAAACAGGGGATCGAAAGTGCCGGCAATGTGACTATAGGCTTCTTCCAACTGATCCAGGTCGAGCTCGCTAGAAACAGCAGTGTCTCTACCAATTTGCTGCAGGGGTTCATTTGGAGTGGGAGCAGCCCAACCCGAGGGCGCCAGCGTCTGCGTTTGGGCAATCGGGCGCGTTCCCAGAGTGCCTTCGGCCGCAAACTCTCGCAGCTGAGCCAAGACCTCCGTTGCCTCCTTACGACATCTTGCTTCTTGCTCATTCCAGATGTCACGGACCTTGCGAATGACCGTCAGAAAATCTAGCGGATCCTCGCTGTTCTCATCGTGCGTCCGCCGTGCGGCATTTGGGCCAGGCCAATAGGTGCCACCGAAGACAGGTTCCAACTCTGGGGTGAGAAAGACATTGAGCGGCCAGCCTCCGACATTGCTCACAGCTTGGACATAATTCATGTATATCGTCTCAATATCGGGACGACAGTCTCTATCGATAACAACTGGGACGAAGGAGTCGTTGAGGATAGCGGCGCATTCGGCATTTGCAAATGACTCGACAGACATCAGACGACAATCTAAATAGTTTTTGGTCAGGGGCGAAAGCGAAGTATTGTCTAATTAGACTCACAGTGGCAAGCTTTGAAGCCAATGTGGATGAAGAGAAGCTTGCGTTCGGCTTTGGCGCGTTCTATGGTTTCTTCGTTGAGGTGCTGCCATGCAACCGGGCTGGCTTCGAAACTGCGCACGAATGGGATGGCGCTCTCGCTCGCGCGATTGATCAGAGGCGGCAAGGATCCTGTAGCCTCTCGGGCGGTGTCTCTCCCCATGTGCAGCGACCTCATGGCTGCAGCAGATGCTGTCAGCTCCGAGAGCACCATGCTGCCTGATGATGGCCCGTTGGTAAGACGGCGTGCCCGAGGCTCAGACTGGCGAGAGTCTCACACAAAGCCGTTGAGCAGTCTGCAAGAATAGTAATTGGCTGTCTACAGTCTGAGCCACTTCCCCAAGGACTATCTTTTGTCTCGTTTCGCAAATGTGCAGTTTCTATACTGGCTCCAAATAGTCAGCGAAGATAGTAACGATGGTGGCGGCGAATAGGCATATTTCTTTTGACCACAGGTACTAACCTACCAACTACTAGGGTACCTACTAGTAGTACTACACCTGCTAAGGTAGGTACTAGTATACTACTAGTAGTACTTACCTACAGTAGGTGCCCAGTGTACTGAAGTTTCTACTACTAGTAGTAGGTATCTGTAGGTCCCCGCACATCACAATAGAGAAAGACCTCGCCCTTCTATTACGTACCGATGGGTACTCACTCGCTAATCGCGGGGCACAACAGCGGGGGCTTAGTCAGCATTCTGTGCCATATCCGGCGCTCCCTCAATGTGTGTGTATCGGCGGCCGAATGACCGAAACGTAGAACTGTTCTGGATTTTTCCGAGGGATGGAATTCTATATTATCTATGAAGGATTATTTCTTGACAGAACCGGCTATTATCCCGATGAGATGGCACTTGCCCTTCTTGTTTCCTGATCTACGAGGTGGTTTCGATACCTACCCGAGACCTCATCGCCACAACCTCCTCGACGGCGTAACTGCTGGCGACACCTGTCTTATCCCTTTTGAGCATCATAGATATGGCTTTAAATGTATGGGCAGTGAGACTTTTCACTTCTCCCAACTAGAGGCTCCTCAAACTCCGCAAAATTCAATCCCCCAATGATCCTGTATAACGATGCTCTTTCGCCCAACCGCTATTAGTAGCGGCAAAGGCAGTGGTTCTGCACGACCATATATGACGATTACTAATAACAACACCTGCTTAGGTACAGTGGCCCGCAGAAAGTGACGCTAAAAGTTAAACCATAAACGCGTCGCGTCACAATGTCCTAAACAACCCTCTAACTTTATAATTCTATAACAATTTAACTATAGCTCTAATTACTCTAAGAGTTAAATAGAGCCCTTATAAGTAGATAAGAATTTATATAGCTTTTTCTTATAGTGTTTCTATTAAGGTAATATTATTTAAAGAGGGAGTTCTAGTATTAAGCATTTATAGTATTATAAAACGCTACGCGACCTAGAAATCAGCTAAATCTTTACTACGCTCTAGACGGCTACCTATTATCTCTAAGAGGGAGAAAAAAAAGCTATTTTAAGAAATATAGTTAGATCCCTTTATAATAAGTTTATAGCTTATTTAGAGGTGTAGTTGAGCCTATGCACTAAGTACTTTATAAATATATCTAGTAAAGTAAGGAATCTAGCACTATTACGCACCCTATTATTTAAAACTTATACTATAAGTAGCTAAAAAACGCCTAATTTTTACTTAAAGATATATTAATAAACTAGCTATATTTTAGTAGTCTTAGATTTTCTCTAATAAGACGTTTATTACTTATAGTAAAGGTAAATATTAATAGTATATTTACTATTAAAAGGTGTAATTTACCCCCCTTCTAGTAACTATAATAACTAATATAATATTAGTTGCTAGAAGGAGAGAATTAAATAGTAATATATTTAACCTTAAATAAAGCTAACTTATTATTCTTAAATATTTTAGGGCGTATTTATATATAAAAAGTAGATATTATTATAGCTAATTCCTAGCGACCCTTCTTTATTATATAGTAGCGTTATAGTATAGCGAATCTTAGAGATATTATAAGAAAACTTAGAAACTATTATAGAACCTAGTAATCTATTTATATAAGATAACGCTTCTATATATATAACTTATTTAGTATAGGAATAGCTAATCGACTAAGTAGAGGGAAATAAGGTAGGCCTTATTAACTAGCCTCTATACTTACCTAATCTTAACCCTATTAAAAATGCTTAGAAACTAGTTAAAGAAAGAATTTAAAAAAACTATCCTAATCTTATAGAAATAAAAAAGAATAATATCTCCCTTTAGAAATTAATTTATATAGCGATTAAGGCGTAGGAAGAGCTATAAAAAGAGATGTTAGATCACCTTATTAATACTATGCCCTACTATATCTAGGTAGTAATAGCTAATAATAGATAGTATATAAAGTATTAAAATTAGATACTTATAATCTCTAGTTAATTATCTAGCTATCTATAATATTATTCTTTATTTATATATAAATTAACTAAGAAATGTAAATATTAAGATATAGTATTTATATAAGGAAAGTACTATGTTTTTTTTTTAGCGTCACTTTCTAGCACCTACTATATATATAGTACCTTCCTATAAGAACTTTTTAGAAGCACTAACAATACGTAGGGAAGTATAGAGGAAGACATTAGAAATCTCGTCTAATAGGGGTGTTATAAACGACACTACGTAGGGCCAGTCTATAGCAGGCGCACTATAAAGCCACAGTCCTAGTATAGCACTAGAAAGGAAGTCATATAATAGATCATTAGATCATTAAGATAATCTAGCGATAAAGGATTATTATAGAATATAAATAATCTAAATAATCTAAGGGATAGTAAAGAACTAGATAAGTATATAAGGGATAGAGATTCTAGTAGCTAGGCAGTCTAGATCTCTACTAATTAATCTAAGTAATAGTTTTACTATTAGGAATAACTTCCTAATAGTACTTACTATATATTATAATAAACTAACTTATCTAGTATTAAGCCTACTTATATTTACCTAACTTACTTCCTAAGAAATAGACCCTTCTATAACTTAGAATAAGCTACTATTATATTTTAATTAGTCCTATTTAGTAAGTTACTTAAAACCTTAAGTAGCACTAACCTTTATAATATCTACTATAAATAGTAACACTACCACCCTAGCCTAAGTTATTATAGTGTAAGCTAAAACTATTAAGGAAATAAAATAATAGATAGAATATCTTATAAAATAGCTAGAGGAACTTAAAACTAATAAGGGAAAGAATAACTATAGCTAACCTAAGTTCCCTAAGCTAGAGAGCTATAATAGAACTAAAGGCGATATTAGGACCTTCTTAACTTAAGCTAAAACCTACCTTAAGGTTAATAATAGTCTTAATATAGCTAAGAATTAAATTCTTTATATTAGAAACCTTCTAATAGGTAAGGCATTAAAATAGTAGGAGCTAACCCTTAGAGACTATCTTAATAATAGTCCTATAGATTAGAAAACTAAAACTAATAAAGCTTTTAAAGACTATAAGAAGTTTAAACAACTCCTTAAAAATACTTTTAGCGACCTAGATAAATTATATACTATGACTTATAAACTTAAGTGTTATAAACGAGAATAAAGGAGGCGGCCTATAGCGGCGGCCCGATCCTAATGATATAAGTGATTTAGAGCAATACGAGTAGAAGTCACGTGACTACTTAGTAAGATCAGTTAGATTTATACGCTTAGCACTAAGCACACTAAGCTATATAGAGCAGTAAGGATCACTAAGAGAATAGTAGAGAGCTAGATAAGTATATAAGGAATAGGAATTCTAGTAGCTAGATAGTCTAGATCTTTACTAATTAATCTAAGCAATAGTTTTACTATTAGGAATAACTTCCTAATAGTACTTACTATATACTATAATAAACCGACTTATCTAGTATTAAGCCTGCTTATATTTACCTAACTTACTTCCTAAGAAATAGACCCTTCTATAACTTAGAATAAGCTACTATTATATTTTAATTAGTCCTATTTAGTAAGTTACTTAAAACCTTAAGCAGTACTAACCTTTATAATGTCTACTATAAACAGCAACACTACTACCCTAGCCTAAGTTATTATAGTATAAGCTAAAACTATTAAGGAGATAAAATAATAGATAGAACATCTTATAAAACAGCTAGAGGAACTTAAAACTAATAAAGGAAAGAATAACTATAGCCGACCTAAGTTCCCTAAGCTAGAGAGCTATAATAGAACTAAAGGCAATATTAGGACCTTCTTAACCTAAGCTAAAGCCTACCTTAAGGTTAATAATAGTCTTAATATAGCTAAGAATTAAATTCTCTATATTAGAAACCTTCTAATAGGCAAGGCATTAGAATAGTAGGAGCTAACCCTTAGAGACTATCTTAATAATAGTCCTATAAATTAGAAAATAGAAACCGATAAAGCTTTTAAGGACTATAAGAAGTTTAAATAACTCCTTAAAAACACCTTTAGCGACCTAGACGAACTATATACTATGACTTATAAACTTAAGTCACTTAAATAAACTAGATCCGCTTAGCACTATGTATAAGAATTCTAGCGGATCACTACTAAACTTAAATAGGATAATAATAGCTAGATAGAACTATTCTATAATAGACTATATAAAGATATAAAGGATAAAATCTTAAAGTAGGATCGACCTAGAACTATTAAGGTATTTATTATAAACACTATTAAGATTAATAATTAGAATTATGCCTAATAACTTAAACGTAGTAGAAAATAAAATAGGTTTTATAGATTTAAGCGTAATTAACCTAACATTAGTAAATAATAAAGAGGATCTATAGCGTATAGAACTTACCTAGGACCTATAGAACTTAACGCTACTTATAAAGAAAAGGGAAAGTGCTATAACTATAAAAAAGCAGGGCACTTTATAAATAAATACTAAAGCCCTAAGAAATAATAGAAGCCTATACCTAAAGGACGGAAACTCTAAGCTACTAATAGAGATAAACTATTAACTAGAAACATTAGTATAACTAATAGTAAAGATTACTTCTCTAAACCTAAAAGAAATTACTTCTTAGAGAAAGAATTAGACACAGTCTATATTAAGAACAAAGATTAGGAATATAGAACTTAACTACTAGAGATCGGATTAATTAACTTATCTAACGCTTATAATTATATTCTACTTCTATAAGGACCTAAGCTACTAGAACATCATCTAGTTAGTGCACTATTAACTAGTAAAGGGGACCTAGAACCTATTAGAGTTATAATTAGGGGAATAGACATTATAGACCCTTACGCTTTAATTATAAGACTATATAAAGTAGAAGCACATCTTAATCTATAACTTTAACTCCTTAGCGTATAACACCTAGCACTTAGCACCTAACATTAAGATTACGCTAGGATCTTATAGGCTTTCTATTTATATAATAATTATAAATAACACCTATAGAAGAAATTAGAATATAGGTGGTTTCTAAAGTTTACACTAGAATAGGGATATAGCCTATTCCTAGAAATAGATCTATAACACTAGATAATCTAGAAATATAATAAGAATAAACTTATACTATAGAAGTCTAAGAATAAATATTATACTAAGGATAATAATATATATACTATCTAAGCTATAACCTTATAATATAAGGACGGCGGAAATAGTATTATAGTAAGTAATCCGCTTAGCCTAGATTCGATTAGTATAATAGGCAGGTGATCTAGACGCCGCCTACGCTCCTATGCTCTAAAGGAACTAAGCATTTTTTAAACACTATAAAAGGTAAATTAATAGTTAGGAAAAGGCAGCTATTAGAGTAACTAAGGCCTTTCTCTTAATAGAGATCTAATTAGTCTCTATATACTATAAATATTAATAAATATAAATATCTTATTATTAATATTATAATAGTAGGAAAAGAAACCTAGGTAATAATAGATAGTAGAGCATAAGGAAATTATATCTTACTAAATCTTATTAATAGATTTAAATTACACTAGAAAAATAAAAATAAGCCCTACTAACTTATAACTATAAAAGGAGGCATAGTAAAGTATAGCTAAGGATAAGTAGAAATAGAGGTTGCGTAGCTTCCTATCTATATATAAGGCATAAAACACTATATTATATTAGATATTATAGTGATCTTAAGATATAATATAATATTAAGGATACCTTAGTTATAGGTAAGCAATCCTAAAGTTAACTAGAGAATAGGCTAACTTTAGTAGGATACACTAAGATATAATTATAATAATAAGAGCGGCCTAAAGAAAAAGGCACCTTAATTAAATTATAATAGGCCTCTAGGAATATATATAATCGCTAGAGAGCCTAAAGCTAATATAATAGAGATTCCTAAGGAATACTTAAAGTATAGTAAGCTATTTAGTAGAGAGCTAGAAATAGGACTATTAGAGTATATACGCTAGGACTATAAGATTAAACTCTAGCCTAGTAAGGAACCTAAGTTCTATAAGATATATCCTTAGAACCCTAAGTAGGAGAAAGCACTTAAGGAGTATCTAAAGGAGAACCTATAAAAAGGATATATTAGACTATCTAAATCACTAGTAGGATACCTAATCCTATAGGTTTAAAAGAAAAATAGAGAACTATAACTATATATTAACTATTAATAACTAAATAAGATTATAATTAAAAATCAATACCTATTACTACTAATAGTAGAAATTAGGGATAAGCTAGGAAAAGCTAGTTAGTTTACTACCCTTAACCTTAAAGGGGCTTATAACCTTATTTATATTATAAAAGGTTATAAGTAGAAAACCGCTATCTAAACTATAAAAGGATATTATAAATATTTAGTAATACCCTTTAGACTTATAAATACACTAGCTATGTTTTAAACTATAATCAATAATATCTTATAAAGACAACTAGATAAGTTTATTATTATCTACCTTAATAATATCCTTATCTACTCTAATATACTTAAGGAACATAAGAAATATATATATAAAGTACTATAAGTACTATAAAATAATAAGCTACTAGTCGAATTAAAGAAGTATAGATTCTATTAGTAAAAAGTTAAATTTTTAGGATTTAAGATCTAACCTAGAAAAATAAGTATAAGCTAATTAAAGATATAGGTAATTAAAGAATAGCTAATACTAAAGACACTTAAAGAAGTTAGATGTTACAAACGAGAATGAAGGAGGCGGCCTGCAGCGGCGGCCCGACCCCGATGACATAAGTGATTCAGAGCAACACGAGTGGAAGTCACGTGACTGCTCAGTAAGATCAGTTGGATCTGTGTGCTC
>JAFEME010000165.1:0-53515 GCA_018831755.1 Niveomyces coronatus | reverse complement strand
CCCCCCACCTCTCCTACCCCTCCGCTTTGCCTCCTCTTCCCCGAGCTATCAGAAAAAATACATCCCATCCACGGCTGTACCCACGCTCGTTCATCCAGCAAAGACCACGCTTTAAGCCTAATCGAGGCTTAAGCCAATCCCAGGTATTCTGATACCATACTTGCTTGCTTTTGAGAAATGCTTTACTTGCTTTGCTGAAATGACCCCGAGGCAGAAAGATGCGTAGGCTGGCCGCCTTGGCTCGGCTACACTGTACACGACTACGCACTGCCAAAAATGATGGCCTCATCAGTCACTGTTGCTGTTTGCAGAGCCTTTGATCGCTTTCTCTCAGTATCTTGAAGAGGAGCAGGCAAAAAGACTGAGTGGGAATAGGGAGGGATGAAAAGAGATGAGATACTCCTAGATGCCATCCAAAGAGGTCCCTTTCGATGGAGTTTCTGCTCCCTCAACGCAGCATTTTGACCCCTCAGAGTCTCGGCACGGGCTACCCTCGCACTTCACCATTACCTTCCACCACACGCAGCCACGCATAATCAACTGTACGACTGGATCGCTCCCTCAGGCTTTTACCCCATCCCTTCGTCTACAAACTACTGCTCTTTAGCCTCGAGGGTCAGGTCGCGTTGAGGGGAGACGCGCCTCGAGGGACGCAGAGACAACTCATGGAGGGGGCACTTTTTGGGTGCTCAATGGTCTCGGCATAGCATTCACACAAAAATTGCTCATTGATCGTCCGCCCTTTCCTCCCGCTCCATGGCATCCATCGGCCCATGAGGCAGGCTACAGCGTACAGCAGTCCATCTCGTCTCATCCCGTTCACGCCAACTACCTTACCAGCCCACCCATAGCCTTTCGACTACGACTACTAGTTCGTGTCTCGCGGCCTCTTCTCCTACGAACCTTGTCGCACTGGAGTTCTCGGCCTTTTTTTTTTTTTTCACCCTCTTGGCTCGGATCGAGCATTACATACAGGTAGAGAGAGGCACCACACCCCTCCCACCTTTCACTCCACACCTTGACACCTTATACCTCGACATACACCCAGCCGTGCCGCACACCAGCACTTCTCACACCTGTCTTACACGCCCTATCTCTCCCCTCCTCAGGCCCCCACTTCAAGGCTATGGTTCAGCAGGCCTCGTAGTCTCTCGATTCTCGCGGGGCGGATCTGCACGTCTGCTGTCTCAATTTCGGCCTGCATCTTCCTCCACTACCCATTCCACCAGGATTGTATATCTTCAGGGGCGTCCGTCCTCTTGGAACGAAAAAAAAAAACACAACACGACACAACAAACTCGTCCCAGCTTCTTCAATCGCTCACTACAAGTCTTCTCTGACTTGCCTTACCTTCCTTTACATTAACACGGGCACTAACCTGGATTTTGAGCAAGCCGGCACTTCAATATCCAAAAAACACATTCCTTCATCCCTTCCTCCCATATTCACCCATCACATTCTTTCGACTCTCGGCACGCATGGCTTCCACAATGCAATTCGAATCCGACTTTCGATTCGATATGGACGATAACTTCAGCCTATACGGTCATGCCCTGGCCTGTTCTTCCGCCGGGAGCAGTTTCTCCTCGGCATCATCCGGCTGTGAGCCCTTCACACCAACATCAAGGCGATCTACACCAACCGAGCTTCACCTCGACTTTGATACTTCATTCGCCGCTCACAATCTAGGCGAACTCACTCCTCCATCCACAGCCGACATGTCCAAGTACATCTTCGGCAACGTCAAGCCAGAGACTGACATGGGGTTCTCCGAGGTGCCCTCAACACCGATTCGCAAGGTTGAGCATCACACTGCTGACTACGAGACTATGCTGGGCATGAACATGACCTCTCATCACTCCATTGGCTCGTTGACTCCCTCCAACTCTTTCAACATGTATACCATCTCTCCTCAAGCGTCCATGGGCCCGGGCTCCTTCATGATGACTCCCACACATAGCCTCTCTGGCTCAGAGATTACCGAAGGTTCATCGTGGTCCTGTGCCAACGATAGCCCCATCTCCCTCTTCCCACAGCAACATCGCCTACCATCACAGAGTCTCGAGTCCATTGATCTCGAGCGTCATTCTCAATCCCCCATTGGACGCTTTTATCTCCAAGGAGCTCCCCCTTCGCCCAGCCGCCTTCGTGCTCACCGAAAGATGATGGTGCATGAGATTCAGCGCAAGTCATCTGAACTACAGCGAGCTCAGATTCGTTCTGCCGGTACGACCTGCGACGGATCCGAGACCGGTGCTGTGGACGTCGTTCGACGAGCCATGTGCAAGTGTGACTACCCCGGTTGCCACAAAGCTTTCCGTCGTAACGAGCACTTGAAAAGACACAAACAAACGTGAGTTGAGACGCACGACCGAACCTTGGTTACGTTCACGAGATTGACTAACCCGACCGCTTAGCTTCCACGGAGAGGGGCCTAACCGATTCTCTTGCGAATTCTGCGGCAAAGACCAGTTCAATCGTCAGGACAACCTCAACAATCATCGCAAGCTCCACGCTCGCCCCAACAGCCGCAATCGTGGCGTTGAGTTCATCCCTGCTGCTGTTCCCATCATCGAGCAAGAGGAGCGCAGTCGAAAGCGCCGAGCCCCGCCCAAGTCCAAGATGCTCAGACATGAGGACTATTGAGCAGCCACCGCTTGATGGTAGTCTACCCGCAATGCATGCCTGCATCGGGTAGGTTTTTGCAGTGACGCTACCAGTGGCTACCCGCAGAGCGGGCCCGGCCGTGCCTCTGTCCAGACCCGGTAGCACGGGCTTGAGACATGCAGCCACTGGTCTAGGTGACACTACAATACATACGGAGTCCCGGACCGGAATACAAATCACCAGGTGATACCGGAATGATGTAAGACGAGCCGGCGAAATCTGACGTCGAGCGCAAATTTCGGATCGGCGGGGTCCCTGATGTCAAAAAGACGAAAAGACCCCAACACATTCTTTTGAAACCTTTCTATCTGTCATCAGTAACACGGCGCTTTCCAGTTGTCTTTTAATGTTTCTCATCATGCTTTTAGGCGAAGTGGCAACTGATATCCAATTGGTGGGAGTGACTGGGATTTATTCATTAAGGCTTGCGACACCGAGGCCATGGCGCGTCGCATTGAATTCAGGAGAGGGCTACACTTTGATTCCTTCAAAGTTCATTTTTGTCGCTTCCCTGGAGGGTACGACACTGACGGAAGGACTTCACCATTAATTGAAATATACATACATCGCTTACAAATGGCCCGTGGAGGGGGAGAGGGTAACTGCTTGATCTATGTACGCTTAAGATGTACGCTTATTGGCTTGGTCGGCAGCGGAAAGAGGACTCACAGAGGAGGAAAGGCGAGGGAGTGAGGCATGTTTCGCCCAGGCTTTACAGAAGGCGGCGAATGATATCACCTCGTCGCAACAAAAAAAAAGGTTGGGCTAGCTAGCTTGTGGATAACAATACTGTAATTTAGATCACTATGAATTGGTCACTGGTGAATGCTACTATTGACACTCTTGACTACAGCGTTTCAGTTGCTTATGTCTGCTTCTTCTGCTGAGCGGATGTTGCTCAATTAAACCCGTGTCTTCATGTCTCGACTGATGACAAAATCAGATAGCGACAGACCTTGGTGGCGCATCTGTCCGGGCTAAATGATCCGGTCATCATGGACGGACCTCTGCGCAAAAGGAAGAAAGGAAAGAAAAAAAAAAAAAAGGATAAATATACAGACGAACAAAACCAGGTCCATGAAATATCGGCCTTTTACAGGGGTAATGAAGATGATCAAAAAAAAATGAGAGAACTATTCATGTCAAGATTTAAAAGGGGAAAAAAATATATATTTAATGATAGATTGGAGTAACACGGGGCCCAAGAGCTCGGTCCGCCTATGCATGAGAAGAAGGAAAATAGAAAAGTAAAAAAGCATCAACAAAAAATGTAAAAAAAAAATTATGACAGCACGGGGGGGGCATGACGCGGACCCAAAAAGAAAAAAAAAAGTCACATTTTACACTGCAACGTAACTGCGCATATTGCGGGAAAAGTAAATAAGACGCGCAGAGCTTGGTCTCATATTCATGAGCGAGAGGGAAGTAGTACTCGATGCAATGCAGCACACTGCTTCCCCGGTCTCAACCCCATTGACAACAGAGACACACGTACGCACACACACACACGTCTCTGGATAGTTTTTTTTTTTTTTTTCTTTTGACAGTATGTTTCGGTAATATAAAATAGGGGGCGTGTGTAATTTAGGCCGCGTTTTTATTTTTTTTGCTTCTTCATTTTTGTTTATCCTTGCTTGTTTCTTTTTCTTCCGTTCACGGTGGACATTTCCCCGCAGTTGGCTGTTTTGCGGGGTAGGGATGGGGAGGGGGTGGGCGGGCTTGCTTTGCTTCGTCATTTTTACGACCATGCTTCCTATTTTAGAATCCTTTTTTTTTGCTTATGGCCCTGTATCAAGATGTATACGAAGAAAGATTGTTATCAAGTGTCGTGTCGAGGTGCCTGAACAGATAATTGTTGTACGGGCGGGACGGCACCTAGCCATGCGAGCCCTCCCAGCTTAATGCATATCCTAGGGGCGAAATATAGCAGAGTAACAAAGAGCGAAGAGGAAAATTAAAAAATGATTAATCCTGTTGTTGCTTTTTCTGGATTTCCTTCTTTTTTTTCTCCAGATGTTTCCTAATTGGGAACGGCGGTACGATGAGTCAAGTTGCCGCTTCGTGGTTTCTGTCTTCTCTGCCGCATATACTTATTTATATCTTTGTAGTGTGATGATCGCAAGAGAAATATTATCAAAGGAAAAGATTGTCTAGCTCGTCATTTTTTTACTACCGCTTCTTCTCGCGCCCGTCGCATTGTATATCATGGCCGATGGACTTGTGCAAGATTGTGCTCTGCATTCACGCTCGCGCCACAAGGATTTCGCGTCGACACACACTTCTACTGTGTCACAAAAAAAAAAGTAAAGGCCCCCCCCCCCCGGAATAAAGTGAGAGACACGCCACTCGCAATACAGACAGAGGCTTGCTGCGCTGGTAGGGTTACACATAGATCTTCCTTTGCGCCATGACGTACACCCAGATCGAAGTAGCTTGGTGGTGTCTGGCAGGCTTCCACGCATGAGGCGAATTGTCCATCAAGAGCGGCTAAAGGTTGCAAAATTTGAATCGCCCCCTGCCACAGCGCATCGTCGCCAAAAAGTGGCCCGTCGCCTTAGGGGATAACAGGCGTGCAAGGGACCCTGGTATCGCTGCGCGAAAGCAATCACCGCATCACAACATGCTGGTATGATATCACATAATGCATCACAAGCCAAAGCCAACTTGGCTCATAGCCACTTTTTTTCCAGGCGTTTTCGGGGGGGGGGAGGGGAGGTGATGATTATTCGGCAAGTGACCAGGAGAAAATGGGGGGCGAAGACAGTCTTCCGACGCTCATACGACCGTGTCTTGCATCGGCAGAGACGTGATTTCCACCAGTCTCGTCTCTGATGTCTTCCCACAAGTTCGAACTTAGCGCCGAGTAACGGCAACAGAAATGAGCAGATCGCACAGTAGCATCCGCGCTATATATGACATCGACTGGCTGTTGGCTCGCGGCTCCGATTTTGCTTATGGAAGCCCGCGGCCGTCGCCAGAAATTCCTTTTGTCGTGTTGTCTCTTGCATCTTTTCCTGTGTCAGGCAAAACCGGGGAGGGGGTGGCGTGCTGAGCGATGTAGGAAGCATTCGCCACAGTTGAGAACTTGATGGGCAATCCCTGTCATGGAAAAATTCCAGATATCCATCTTTTTGCCATGGCAATCCTGAATCCGCATACAGGCCAAGAGAGGGTGCATTCTTGCTGGTCTCCGCATTCCATTGCCTGGTGCCAAGGAGGTAGAGAGCCACTTCCCGTGTTCCAGGTCGTCGCCCGACCTGGAGGTTCTCTGTGAGTCAGTGCGCGTAAAAGTACAGGAAGGGTACTGCAGTTCTTGGCCTTTTTTCTGTGGCTGCAAGCATTGTCGACATCCGAATGATTAAGCCAGGATAATATCGTCACGGCTAGCCGCTGACAACCGCTGTCAACTTGACAGAAACGGCCATGTACGATTACTAATAGGTGGCTGAGCGCGGTCGGGTATAATGGAAAGCTACCGAACTGTACATGCAATAGAATTTACAGTATACTGTGGCTAACCGCAGATCTCGCTTACAAACGTCTGCTCCGCCTTGTGGCTTCATGACATAATTTCCATCCGCGTCACTCAACGCCGAGTAGAGAAAATCCATCGTGCAACATTGTTTGGTTGATGCGCATCGGCTTCAGTCTTCGCTCTTTCGAGCAAGGGTTGCTAAAATACTATACCACCTACCAAGACTCGGCCATCGGCCCCTCAAGTCCAACCTGCGTTGCAAACCCCGGCGACAGTAAGAGTCGCCCGTTTTCGAGTGTTAGGTCGTGTATGCACCTATTTGGATAATTGATGCTTACGGCAAGAGTTAACCCGTGAAAAGATTTATCTGAGTACAAATTTGAGCAAGGAAACGCGCTCGCTCCTCCTGTGACCAGCGTCGGGACTAAATTTCCCATCACCATTGTCTACCCTCTACTGGCCTCTACCGACTTTCGCCATGTCGCTACATTTCTATAGCACAAAACTCGATATTTTTGCTTAGTTTCCTTCAAGATTCCGAGCTCTTTCTTCTGTACATCCAATCTCTTCTCCATACTACCGGTTTGTCTGAAATCCAAACCACGCGTATAGCAGACTCAAGCATGATAGCACCACCCTCCTACCAGGAGGCCGTGACGCCCGTCAGTTGGCTGGAGCTAGCCAGCCCGTACATAGACTTCGGTGATTTCCGTGCTCTCTGTCTCGTCAATCGTCATTTCTGGACTTTGTTTGCCCCGCGCTTATGGACAGACATTGTGGCCACCGCTCGCCGCAGTGGATTAGACCCTGCTAATGGTGAGCTTTGCCCCGATATCACGAACAATCTTACCACAGCCTTGGCCTCGTGCGGCTGATGAAGTCAAAGATCTCAATTGGTGGCTCGATTTCGTTCCTCTTAAACTCACCAATGCTCGACCTTCCACGCGACGCTTGGCCCGCGTCCTCGATATCCGCCACTTTGCAAACGAATCCTATCAATTCGCTACCGATCAGAACTCTCGGTTTCTACAAAGCTTGCATATGGCCTTGAAGCTACTCCCAAATTTAAACACCCTTCTACTCGATGGTCATCCAGAGGTCGACCCGAGTTCCCTAATCAGTCTACTTCATTCAGAGTCCTCCCCTCTACTCCTCAGCATGTCGCGCTGTTCCATTCAGCTTCCCAACAGCTTTTTCACATTTCCAGTCCTACAGAATTTAGTCTACCTTGATGTTTCTTATATGCAGGGGTCTGTGGCAGCATTGATTCGGCCAAGGTCGTTTCCAGATTTACGTATTCTAAAAATGGCCGGTCGCGAAATCGACGATGTGATCCTTGCCAGGCTACTGCGAGAATACAAGCAACGACTCTGGGGTCTCGATCTCAGCCACAATAAGATCACAGACAATGTTTTATCTACTTTAATTGAGCAAAGCTTTTCGTCAACAACTCTGCGCTCATCAGCCCATTTCGAGACAGAAGGCAGACTTTCTGTCGCTGGAGCGGCTGTCCGGCAGCACTATCCTTTGGAGTTCATTGAGGAGTCACAGTATAGTGGAAGCTTTGCTAGTCCGGAGCGATACCATCACTCAGTTCCAGCATATGACACGGAGCGACATTCTTCTTACCAACTGTACCAAAGTTCTCGGTCAAATGGATGCGCAAGTATCCGATCCGACTCTGCAGACGAAGCAATTGAGATATTATCTCGTCAGTCGGTCGACTACGATATCGAAGATTCGTATCGCAACTCCGCCGGCTTGACGCATATTGACTTGTCTTATAACAAGGTATCCGCCTGTGGGGTCGACACTCTCATCCGGACCTCAAATGGTCAGGTCGAGCGGTTTGCCTGTGACTATATGCCGTTAGAACCGCCACATAGCCCTGTGCTCAAAGTCTGGCCCGCCGCAACCGCACTCTTTGGCATAGTTGGCTACGCTCACATTTTTCGGCCCGTATACTCCTGCAATCTGCGCTGTCTTCGGATCCATCATTCTCTTGTCACAAACATTCCTTCTCTGTCCGCTGACGGCATCTCCTTTCTATCAAGACTTTACATTGCCGAGACGTCGATATTGTCACGAGTAGATCATGCTTACCCGCAGCGATTTGTACCGGACATGAATCCGCGACTCTTGTCTTTGACACTGACATGCGTGCCTAGGAGATCGACGGGACCGCTAATTAACCGGCTCATGAACTTTCTAAAACTACTTTCGATCCAAGAGCAGTCTATTGCCGAAGCAAAAGCATCAATGTCGAGAACGTATGGGCGGACTTCAAGTGTACTCGACGGTTTGAGGCATCTTCGGTTGGAGTTTGCGCCTGACGACATGGCGGAGGATCATCTCGGCAGCATGGACACTGATGCAGAAAAGCTCATGAACAGCGGGGAAAGAGGCTTTACTTTCTTCGAACACGAAGGGTACCCCTTGGCGCGATCTACTAAGCCCCTTCAATCCTCAAGCGTTTCTTGTCTAACGAAGAGGGTCACGTCGGGAAACGTTGGGCCAGGAAAGGCTAGCATTGACGTGGACGGCGACTTTGTTGCGCATCACAGTGGCCGAGGGGGATGCGACGGCACCATGATGGTATGGGCGGGCTCCAGCAAGGCGCACACAAACCCGATCATCAACCACTATCGGCGGCTTGTTCTTGATAGCCAGGGCCTCAACCACGACGTTGCGCCTGCAACGCCCGCACAAATCCACGCCGGCGCTCCCGCCGGATCATACATCTTTCAAAAGGCGTGGCGTGCAGCAATCATGCCGCCTGGCGAACTGACGCTGCCCGCACCGGGAGACCTGGCCGGAATGCAGGACGTGCTAAGCGCTCTGAAGCAGCACCGTCTGCAGGGACGAGCAAGACTCGACAAGCTACGAGGTGGCGAGAAAGGTGCTTCGGGTACGCCACACTTTTTCTGGACCGGCCGTCTAGAAGTATCTACATCACAATGAAACCCCAATGAGGATGTGTTCGGGGGCTCTCCTTGTCAAGACATGGAAGGGGAGACACAGCACAATGCATAGCAGGCACCCCGACTTGTCACCTACCACTTCGTTTTAGTCTCTCACGAGGGGCTGATTTTATTCCACATCTTATGCTCGTCGCCCTCTTGCCTTTATTCTAAAACAAAATCATTGGAGTCGACGTCCTGGGTGTGTCCGGCAAGTGTAATACCTCCCACTCTCGCTTCTAACGTGAAAATCGTGAGAGTCCACCCAAATCCGTCTCATGGAGTCATATTATGCACGGTAGCATCCTCTCCCATGTCTCGCAACGGCACGTCCGTCAGGGGGGCGAGGCGGCGGCGCATTGTCTGCCATGGACTCGGCACTGACCTGCCAAAAAAAAATGACAAAGTATGCAGAAAAAGAGACAAGTCATACTCCTCTTCCATACTAAACCCACCCCCGAATCACAGCACTAATGCGACGAACATGAAAAAAAAAAAAAAAAAAAAAAAAAAAAAAAAAAAAAAAAAAAAAAAAAAAAGTTAAAATGAGGCGGCGGGCGTTGAGTGCAATGAGCAGCTCTAGTCTGTTTATTTACTGATCAAGCGCGCTCTGTTCGTCTTCGACCGAGATCGAGACTCGCTTTCGAGACACATCTCCACCCTTGCTGCACCTTGTTGCGTAAAGAGATGCGTCTTTTGGTGTGACCAGTCAAATTGTCAATGCTAGCTTTGTTTTCCGGCAAACAAAATCATCGAAGACCAACGACGGATCAAGATGGGTACGAAATGGTGTCGCCATAGACACAAGAACAGAAGAAGCCGACCGACCGTGCGTGGCTAAGACACAAAGCCAGCATTCGTAAGCGACCCAGAGCCCGGCTCGGCGGTGGTGTGATGTCCATGGGCAAGATGCCATGATGGTCTCTATGTACGCTCTCGCTTGCGGCAACCATGCGGGCGATGAGCGACGCGGCACGATGGCGGTCTGAGCGGGCGGGGAGGCGGGCGGGCGGGAAGGGCCGTGGGGGTCTGGTCTTGACCCGCGCGTGGCAAATGCTTCATCCTCCCAACCTATGAGCTGCGGTTACTTACTATTGCCGGTTTTGCACCCCAGTGGCCGACGCTGCCAGACCGAAAATACTCTTGCTCTTGTCTATAGCCTCACATGGGGAGCGACTGAATTGTCTACGCACTCGACTCGAAAAGAGCGAGACGACTCAATTTTTTCATGCAATTCTACAATGACTATTACTCTGGCGATTACCATAATTGCGCTAGGTCAAGCCGACGAGGGGCGCGACATCTAATCTGCAGAACGTCAACTGGTCGCAGGTCATTTTCTTCGTGTCCAATGT
The DNA here is from genome assembly GCA_018831755.1 of Niveomyces coronatus. NCBI lineage: Eukaryota > Fungi > Ascomycota > Sordariomycetes > Hypocreales > Cordycipitaceae > Niveomyces > Niveomyces coronatus. Next base: position 43,058 of record JAFEME010000165.1, on the reverse strand, counting down.
ACCGTGGGAGAGGGTACGAAGCTGAAATTGAAGTCACTCGTCGGCAACGCGACAGTGCTCGACTTCGGCATGGTGTTGTCGGAGCCCTTTGCAGCGTTTGACACCGACGCGGGCAGCCCGTCTTTCTGCCTCTCGGATCCTTCCGCTGCCGGTAGCTTCAATACCGCGTTCTTCTTGTCGGACAAATACGCAGATGCTATGATTTCTCTACATGTGAGACGAGATGTACAGTGGGCTAGGTAGGGGCTCTGGGGCGCTCAATTCGCGCAAAAGACTGGAGCTGACTTACCCTGCTGTACGTCCCTAGGACGGTGTTTGCGACAAAATTTGAGAGCCGCTTCGAGCTTTTCCTTATCCTGTCGCAGCTCCTCCCGTTCCTTCTGAATGCGGGGGGACTCCGATGCAATCTCTCTGAGTTCGTCATCGCTCATTTCGCTGACAGTGGTCGACGAGAAGAACGTAGAGATGTGCTGTATCAGGCAGCTCTCGACAGCCAGGTTCGCAATGTTGTCGGTAAATGTACGTCGCGAGAGCTAGAGCAGAAACACGAAAGAGTCAGCATCAGCTTATTCGAGGTCAGTCGCCCCAGCAAGGCTCCGACTCGGCTACCGTGTCGCGTCCTACCTCGTAATACGTCTCCATCATGTCAATGACAACGCCGGGTGCAAACTCGCCGGCCTCCCGATCCAGGACCTCGGCAACCAGGGCTTCAATGGCATGCCTCTCGAAAACCTGATCACCCTTGTCAGCTTCATCACAGTCAGCTGAACGCTTTTTCTTCTGTCTCTCAAGGATCTTCTGGGTCAGTCGCGCCGATCTCATGCGAGATACGAGACCAAGAAACTCTGCGTCTATCGGCAGCGCATAGCCGTTCTCATATGGCGCGATGAGTTCTTCGACCTTGCCTCGGACGACCGCTTCTCGTTTGTCGAAAAATGGGTCGACAATGTTGCGCAGAATGGCTTCAGTGGTGCGGTTCTTGGAGGAGGGACCGATGAGATGCTCGAATACACCTTCGACAAAATCCTTGCAGCTCCTCTGCACCATGGAGATGTGTTGCAGCGCAATGGTTTTCCAGTTTTGCGACTGCTCCTGGAACAAGCGAATGACAAAACCCTCGATGGTGCTGCCGGGAAGCTCCGAGCCACGGTTCGGCGCAGCCCTATCGGTCAACTGGCCACAAAGAGTCTCGTATGATACCGCATCCGACTCGTCGACCTGGTAGGGGTTTTTGAGCAAAAACTGTCTGAGATAGACTGGTAGGCTTTCTCTCTTCTTGGCGTCAGACTTGTCCGCCGCCACGATTCTCCTGGTCGCACCTCTTGTTCTCAGCACGTAGTCGAATGATGCAGTGTAGCAGCGTAACAGGGCACGAAGCTTGACATCATCGCCGCGTTGGCGAAAGAATGGCTCGTTGTAGCGACCATAGATGGCGTCGCGAGTCAGCAGGCGAAAAGCGTCAGCCTTGGCAGCTAGAAACGATCTCAGCTCATGCACTTTGGATCTGGCCGGACCGAGCCTGTCAAGTTCGGCAAGTCGTTGGTACAGTTGGGTTTCGATGCCACAAATGAGGTCCGGGATGCCTTTTCGGATGTGTCGAAAAAGTGTGTCGCTGAGTTTCTCGCGCAGCGTGTCGATGCCCTTATCTGTGCTGCGGATTGACGACCATTCGGGTTGAGAGAAGAAGCGAGACTCACTTTCGTCTCGCTCAGCGAGGCCACATCCCATCTCGGAGTCGCCTCTGTTGCGCAGCACATGCCAGCCGAGATCCAGCTTGTGAGTCATTTCCTGGTTTTTGACGAGCTGCATGAACGACTTCCTGCCGGCAGCGTCGGCCCTGTCCAGCTTGGTGATGACGCCGAGGGTACGCTTGCCCGCCGGGTCGTACCGCTTGACTCTCTGGAGCGCCTGTTGGTGCTCAAGTCCAAGGTCGGCCGCGACGACAACCAAGATGATGCTGTTTGGTTGTTTCAGATAGCTGTCGACAAGCTGATCAACCACTTTTCTTCCTTCCGAGGACTGTGTCTCGGTATCCACGGAATAAATGCCCGGCAAGTCGACAAGCCGCAGCGGGTGTAGGGAGGGGCCCTCCACTTCTAGTCGCAGCACGTCTTCCGAGAAGCCGGAGCTGAGCTGCGGCGTAATCATGTCTTTTCTGGCGCTGGCAATAACAGTGGCAAGGTCGGCCTCCTCGAGGCCCGTGTAACTTAGAGGCTTCGACTGCGGTCCCTTGGCACCGGACACATCGTGCTTGGCAGTCTTGTTGACGCTGGCAGATACGCGAAGCGTGTCAGCGCGACTGAGAACCATCTCAGTGGCAAAGCGTGTGCACAGGCCCGAGTCTATGGGGAAATGTATGTGAGAGATGGCCTCGAGCACGGACGATTTTCCGGCATTCTGAAGACCAAAGACGACAATCTGCGGGAGATTTACAATGGTGCCCACGCCGGTGCGGCTGAGTTCATCGTTGAGTTGGTGAAGACTTCTGGCGTCCAGCGAACTGAGGTCCTGTAAGACAGCCGAGTTGAGCGAGAACTTTGCCATGACGCGATAGCTACACCATCAGAAATGACGGTGAGGATAGTGGTATCAGAGCCAAATCGCAATCGTGATGCGATCAGCGCTGGTAATTCTGATATGTGTTGATGGGAAAGGTTCGGCCTTGAGCGGGGAGGGAGGAGGTGTGAGCAGGGTGGTCCCGCAAACGGGAAAGACTTGTTCGAGTACTAGGTCCTGGAGACCAGCTGCAGCCTGTTTGTTTTGTTTTGCTTTTCAGCTGTTTACACAACCTGTCTCCCTGTCAGATATTGTTTGAGAACTTATGCAAGTTGCACGTGATGAATCGAGTTCCGTTTCTCGTGAACGCTCGACGACGCCGCGCTCTCACCGAGGTGCAGCCTCGGAACCGAAAATGTTCCATCTTTGCAAAAGCCGTCAGCGTCTTGGATTGTGTCATTAATGAACGCTCAAGATGCGCGTGCTCTCTGGCCCCTTCAAGGGGGCTCACTTGTCTGGACATCCCGGTTGGGCGAGACTGCCACGTCTAGAATAAGCTAGCAAGATACAGTCTCGAGTAGAGGGGTCCTCGATTCTCCGCAGGTATTGATCATTCTTCCAGATTGGAATTCTCGTGAAGATTGACTGCCTGGGGCTTGACGTCGGGAAAGACGCAAGGACATGGTCCCAATGACAAAACGCAAAACGCACAGCACGTTGGCAGGTGGTAGGTAGGTAAGTGTAGGGTAGTAGTTATAGACCAGCCAACCAACCGTGCAGGCCAAACACGCATGCACCCTAGACATGACGTGCATGCCACTTCTGTTCCTTTTGGATTTGCTAGTAACACCTGATCACATTGCGCTCTCTCTCTCTCTATGTGTGTGTGTGTGTGTGTCTTTAATCGTTTTAAACTGCGTCGCAGTACTTCACCGTTGGAATTAAGACCTTGTATCATAGAAGTTGAGGAAATGCCTATGCTCGCACCCTTCAGCAAAAACAGGAAAAAAAAAAGACAAATCCTATATTCTATCATCAAACATCATAACTACAATGACTAGATCACACAGTATCTAGTATGTAATCATTTGCCAGCCACCCTCACCTCCTTCATGACGCGCCGCAGCAATCATCGCCCCAACCCATTCATCAACGGACCAGCCGCCATAAAGCCTAAAACGCTGTGACTCATAATTTAAAATATATATATATATAGAGAATATTCTAGCAACTGGACTTCTATAAAGCACATCCCTCCCCACCCAAATCCACCCAAGTCATTCTGATTTGACCCTCGCAAGAGATGTTTGGTCGGGGACCGCAAACACCCATCGACACTCAACACGAGAGGATAGCAGTATATCAAAGCCAGTGATGGAGTCTCCAGGGTCCTGTGCAACACCACCACATTGCTCTGCACTGTTTTGTCCTTCTTCTTCTGAGGCTACAAAACTTTTCTTCTTTTCATGCCCGTGAAGGGTATCTTCATCAGCATGGATGGCTACCATCAATCATGCACTTGGCCATGGAAGGGGTGGTTGGTTTTTTTTATTTTATTATTTTCAAAAGTTAATCCTCTGGGTTTCTTTGGGTTTTTTCTTCTTCTGAAATCATCCCGTTTTCTGTGAAAGTCGTAACTACCAAAGCCAATGATGATCAACGCAAAGTTTTTTCGTTTCCACGAGTTTCTGAGGCTGTCGAGAAATCTGGGGGAAAACAATCACTCGAAACATATACCACAAGTATGAGACGTGATTGCTGACCGAGGGTCCTTCTTTTCCTCACGGTTTTGTTCTTTCTTTTTCTTTCAAAGAGATCAAGAACGCTTAATCAGGTCCGCCCATGACGAGGTCATGAGAAAGGCACAGCTACTGACGATGATAGACTCTCGAATACAAAGCGAAGCGCAATTTGCCAGTCAACGTTTTCGAGGCCCCGGACAGGATCCATCGAGACCAAGCTGAGCGTGAATCGACGATTTTCCTTCACCATCACCAGAAGATAACCCGTCAAGACCAAGATGCCGACATGGCCGGTTCTCCATAGAATATGTAACTTGTACGAGCTTGAGGCTAACAAGACCTTGCACAGCGCAGTCCGTCGCAAGACGCTCAAGTGGAATTGCAAAATGGCCTTCCACATACGCAACAGCTCACCTACTCTTTAACCGAACATCCTCAATCTCATGAGCTCTACCGCCTGGTACGCACATAGTCATTGCTGTTACCCTCTGCGTTCCCTACATGCTGCAACCGCTCAGTCCAGATACGAGCACAACAATATTCTAAGCGCTGACGAAAACATTTCCCGGAAACAAAAGAAGGCAGAGGTTCAAAACTTACGTAGAAACTCGTACTTTCGCTTACTGTCAGATGATCCATAAACCCTAAATAAAATCCAAAAGAACCGCTCGTCATAATTCATCAAGTTTTATTCTGTTTGTTTCTCCTCTCCACATACTCTCTCCCCCCAACAGCTTCCAAGTTTCAGCAATTTTGCCGGCGGTTCGCACTGTGGTCAATGTTACTTTGATCCAAACATCTTGGTTCATCACCGTTCTCTAAGCGGCTCATGCAAGCTCTTGTAGACTGACACCGCTCTCAAGGCTCTGGAGCAGGCATCTGGCTCGGAGCGAGCTCATTCAAGGCGAATGTCGTGCTTGCTGTGTTGTTGCCAAAGTTTGTCGCCCGAGGTAACGACCTGGCCGGTCGCCGCCGACGAAACCACCATTTGGGCGGGTATTCCTGCTCTACACACCGGGGCTCGACAAAGAATATCAACACTTCAAGTGCGTGCACCCAGGCAGTGCGCAGTGACGACATGTTTCGTTTTTTGTGTCGCCAATTTTTGTACTCGCACAAGAGAATCGAGTTGCCCACGATATTCACACTGCGAAACACAATACTGAGCAGCACGAAAACGATGGCAGCAACTTCGTATGACGACATCGTATACGACGGGCGATGTGAGCTGGACGACAAGAGTTTGTAAAGAGGAATCGTCCAGCATACGAGCACACCCATCTCGAGAATCAAGGTGATGTGGTAGGTCCGCACCGACGCACCACGCATTCTCTTCAGGCCGAAGATCCAGATGGCGGTGATGAATCCGGCCTTTGATGTGTCAATATTCTTTCTTCGCGATATGGGGCTTGCCAGGGCCGGAGGACCGGACGGCAACCTACCGCAACAACACCGGCCACCCAGACCGTTGAGCCTCGGAAATAGTGCCAGCACAAGCCCGATGCGACGATGCTGGTGATCCATTGTATGATACCCAAGATGTAATGCCAGAACATTACATTCGCATATCGCTTGAAACAGCATTTGTGAAACTGAGGTTGGTTCCAAGCAGGTTGTGTCATGACTGGTTGCCCGCACCAGCGGCAGACATAGACACTAGCATTATTACCCATGAGATACCCGCGCCCAACGTCGAAACCGGGGTTGCGCCAAATGCAGTCGACACAGCGACTCGATAGCGGATAGTTTGCGTCGTCACGGCCAGTGCAGATTAGCTCCGTGTCCGAGCTTCGAGTCGAGAGGCAGACACGGCAGGTGAGGCGGATTTCGTGAGGAAGGCACTTGCCGACCACACATCGCACGAGCTGCGGAGTCAAGTAGTCATGGAGCAAGTGACATGTCTGACGAAGGCGCTGAAGGTCGCCAAAGTCCAGGAAAGCCAAGATTTGGAGCTGTAGTTCGACTGGCAGACCTAAAAAGGACTCGAGACGGAGAGTCTTGCTGTTTCTCACGCTTTTGATGTTGGGAGTGCGAGTTGAAGTGTCGATCTTGAATAGTTTACGCGGCTTATGGACGTTGCCACCACTGCAGAAATTTCTTGATAATCGAGGCTGTGCGAGGTGTGCCCGGCTCGGTCGCCAAGGTTGCGGTAAGGCGCCCTCGGTCGGGTTTGCGTTGCCGTCCTGTATTTGGATGTTGGCGTTTTCATTGCTGGCTTGGGCATGATTTGCACCACGACGCCGAGCAAGGATCACCCATAGCTTTTGCAAGTCGTCCATTGGATGAAGTGAGGTCGAGACTGTGTCCTGAGCTTTTCCTCATCAATCTCATCCACGACTTCTTCCAGAATTTAGCAGTAAAGAAGACATCCGAGAAAAAAAGAAATAACTATGGCTGAAGAGAATTTCATATATCAGCCAAGGTCAAATTGCTAATGAGCAAGAAGGATACGTGCTGGAAGAGCCGCTGGCTCAGTGAATCAATGGTTTACAAGCGAAGCCTGCATGAACGCAATAGCAGAATGTCGAATATCGCGAGTGTCAGACGAGAGGGGCCGCGTTCTAACTGCCGCAGCTATGGAACGAGCCGGGCACCAGCGATTTCATTCGAGAATGGCTGCCACTTTCGACAATGAAATGCGACGAGTTTGCACTCGAAACGGCTGGATCAGGCAGGGTATTTCGACCAAGGCATGTTGGCACTCGGAGGGTGGAAAGCGTCGGCAGATAGAAGGGGGGGGGTGCTTGTACTATTCCTGAATGAATTACACTGAAAGATAATAATGCGGCTCTTGCAGTAAGAAGTAAGATTAGCTGCGAAGAATGACGAGCCACGGTCGGCTCGACATACATGTTGGTGTAGCCTGGAGCCCAACGGATGCTGGATTGAGGCAGGCAGGTGCATACTGTACAGTGCAACAGACAGTGCCTACTACTTTAAGTTGTGTGCTTGCTGCGCACTGTACTGTACGTGCGGCATGGCACACACTGTACCCATACGTATTTACATGAGGGCCGCGGCACAGCGTGCACCTTGAAACCTGTAAAAATTACCTGCCTACAGTGCGTACAAGTACATGCGTGTCGGCTAGGCAGCTGTACAGCGCATGCATACAGGGTCTTAGTAGGTACTGTACCTACAGTACATATGTACATACAGTACAGTACATACCATACAGAAGAGAGCGGCTGCTTGCGTCTATGCCCGACAGCTGTCCGCCCGCCCTCACCCGCTCGTCGACCACTTTACCGCGGCGTCGTCTGACCGTGCCGGTGGCAGCCCCTGCGCCGTGTGAAACCCATCATTATAGTACCCATGGCATTTCACCGACTAAAAAGCCTTGAGAAGCCCATTGCGGTCCGTATTGGATGGCTTGGAGCGGCTGAGGATCAATCATGTCTGCCGTTGCACATGCATCCATCTGTGCATTAGTGCATGCAGCACATTACACACATACCGTGTTGTGCATACAGTGCGTACTAATGTGCTCATCCATCACCGCCGAAACGCGCTCGCCTGCCCCTGCACCGTGATTGCTGGCATACATGCATGCACCGAGTAAAAAACTCCATGTTCTCTTGCTCTTGCACTTTACAGAATCCCGTCATACGCCGGCCATCTCATCGGCATCATGCGCTCCGATATGTCCCCTTGACTTCTCATCTTGGCCTCCGATACATGCGTCCTATGCCTTCTTTCGCCTATCCATATATGCAAAACAAGGACGACTTCATCTTGCTCGCTATCCAGAAAGAAAAAAAAAAGAAAGACGCCGGACAATGCGGTGCTCACGTTTCAGTCAGTGAACCCTCTCAACACCCGCGTTCTTAAAACGGTGCTCCAACACCATTGTCGGTACCGCGTCTCCCTTTAGCTCACGCGTCACCGCCTCTAGCTCGTTGAGCATGCACGCCGCCGCAACCACCCGGAAACTCTGCAGCCCCGGCTGGTTTCGTCGTCCAAGCTGTGGTGGGCCCGATGTGGACGTCGGCATCTGTATGTCAATTTGGAAACAGGCCACCGACATCTCCAGCGCCTGCAGCCGCTCCAGGCTCACCAGGCTCGCACCCTTGCTCGTTCGCGCCTTTTGCCGCACCAGACTCAGGCTCTCCTGCCCGTTCCGTGCCTCTGGATTTCGAATCAGCTTGACGATCCAGCTCATCAATCGGTCCATCTCCTCTTTCATCTTCAGCGACAAGTCGCGTTGCTGCCGTGTCTGGCTGCCCGTCTTGTTGACGAGATCACCACAAAATGCCTCAATCTCCGTCACCGACACGCGTGGGTTGTTCGAGAATTGCTGCATGTTTTCCAACAGTCCCTTCTCGTAAAGACTTCTCACTTTCCATGCTTCGTCGAATCGCACCCTCCACTCAATTCGTATGCCCAGGTCGCCCAGGCCCTTGTCCATAATTCTGCCCACCTGCTCCCACAATGAATGGTTTCTTTCAACCTTGCTAGACACCTTTTCCCACAAATTCTTCTCATCGATTGCCCGATATAGCTCCCCCAGAACTTTTTCCGATCGGTGATATCGGTATTTGGGGCGTCCGAATCCGTCGTCGCCCTCGTCTTCTTCCTCATCCACCTCAACAAAGTCGATTTGGCCCAGATCGTATACTGTTACAGGTGGCGCGGGAGCCATGAAGTCAGGCCGAGTCTTGAGCTGCCGCGGGATTTCAATGACGGCAGGAGGAATTCCAGTCTTTGAGTAATCGACCGCCGTAGAGTGAAGCTCCGCGAGCTTGACGCAGTCCGGGTCTTCCGTACCCATCAGCTGCACATCAGCATACATCTGATGACGATTTGCGATAAGTCCCAAGACATCAGTTCTCATGAACTCGATAAAAAAATTGGCAATATCATCACGTGTGACGTCCCGGTCCAACGGTTTGGGAACGTTGCGTGGGTAGCTCGCCGGGCTGAACACGGACGCCGGGAATGCGGCGGGATCCCAGATGATGTTGTACTTGTCACCATCCAGATCACCACCACTCAGCTGGCTCGGTAAATCGCGATCCCCTCGCTGGCTAAAGACGATACAGTTTCGCAAGGCCCGCAGTGGATGCTTCTCGGGAGGCGTTACCATCTTGGCAAGTTGAATGTCTCCAGGATGCAAGGCCGGCGAACGTGTGACGATTATGCATCCATCCTTGAGCGAATCAGGAATGCCGTCATATCTTCCTGGTCGTCTCGGATCATAGTGAATATAGACCTCGCCTTCCTTCAAAAACCCAGTCTCATCCATGACACCAAAAAGTGTCACCCCCTTGTCCACCGGAATTCTGGCCTTGTGCTTCAGCAGTCGAAGCTCTCGCAGCACCACGTATTCGACCAGAGCCTTCAGAAACGGGTCATGGCGATAGTTAATCCCATGCCGATCCAAACGCCGGATAAAACGGGCCAGACCGATGTGGGCACCAACGTCCTGATACTCTAGAAAAGTGCAAGTATTGGCCACGGTTGCGGTTACTCCGCGCAACATTTCCAGCGCCTTGGCTTGCATCTCTTTGAACCAGTTGGGACTGGTACCCATGTCTTCCAGTATCTTGATCATCTGTCGATTGAGCAAAAGCTTCAGTGGCCTCGCGGCAGTCTCGCAGATGCCAATTTCGGTGAAGTCCTTGCTGGGAAACTTCATCATAGACTCTCTACGGATGCAGACCTTCTTGCCAGTCAGGCGAGTATCCAGAGACAACATGCCTTTGACGCCCCCGAGTCGAATTTGGACACAGGTGGGCGCACCAAGATGCAATGGTATGGCTGCCCAGAACTCCTCAAGTGCGCCCTGGGAAATCGTACCGACACCATCGCTAAACACTCGAGAAGGGTCTATGGCGCTTACGACGTCTTCAATGTAGCGGATCTCGATCCCGGCTTCCTTCAGAGATACGGCATATGGCGTCTCGGAAAAGGCCTGTCCGATACGTGCAGCACACTTGGCGGGAATTCGGATCTCTTTGAAGTCGCCCAAAGAGTTCAGAACGGTAGCATAGTCCTGGCGGCCCATTCGGTTGTCAACAAAGGGCGCCATGAACCATGCCGAATGAGATCGCAGCGAAGAGTGCGAGAAACCAAGGAAAGCGAAGCGTCGGCCGGCAATCTCGATTCCCTGCTTGAGGACGCTGCGATAATGGTCATAGACGTAGTCGTTGGAGACGCGAGGATTGAAGCTGAGGTCCACCCCGTCCTCATCAGCAAAGGTGACACGAAGAAAGTAGTCGGTTCGATCGTGAAACATGCGCAGGACTCTATTTTTACTCTCCGCATCCGGGCCGCTCAGAAGCACGCGAGTCGGGGTAACCATGGCCTTGAGGACCCAGGCCTGCTGCTTTGGAAGAACAGCACCAAAGCGGCTATCCCTTGCTGGATCCTGTTTCTGCAGGGTGGATTCCACTTCCATGACGAAGTTGAGCAGCTCAAAGGCATCGAGATCATCAGGCTTGACGCCAGGGGTTGGGTAAGGAATTCGGTTAAAGAGCTGCTTGAACGACTCTGCCGAAAAGGGACAAGCATTACCCTCCATTTCCGCATCCATGGCCAAGGTCTCCATGATTTCGAGGACTGTCGTTGCGGTTTTGGGATGCAGATAATTGTTCCAGACGAGTTTTTGCACCTGAAAAAGGATGCCAAAGGTAATGAGTTGTGGATTGTTCCCCATATAGCTGATCTTTCGATCGAAGTCCTGCATGCAGCTGGTATACTCATGCCAATGCGGCCGGGGGCTGGCGTCGACGCGAAGAACGTGGCGGGTAACGGAGACGATGTCCTTTGCTTTGATGGCGGAGAAGACTCGGTTAAAGTCATCTTCGATCACCTGAAAGCGATACACGAGGCAGTGAGCGACGTATTTGGACAGCTCTGGCCAGCCACTGAGGACGGGCATGCGGCTCCATTGGGTTCTGGGATCGACCTCAAGGGTGTTACGGGCGTAGAAGCGTGGCGTCTGGTTGAGAACAAGGGTGAAAGACTTGTCGCTGAAGTCGAAGATGCAGTCCTCGATGGTAGCATAAGCGATATGCATCTGATTGCCCGTGACGGTCGTGAAGATGCAGGATTTGCGTTTGAACTCAGCCTGGCCAGCCGTGGTGCACTCGGATTGTCGAGCAAAAAGGAGAGACTTGGTGTTGGTCTCTGAAAGAACAATCTTTCCACACGAGATGCTGCTGACTCGACAGAGAGTGGTTGTGGAGACAACGGCTCTGGCAGGACGGTTCATACGCTGGTCCTTTTCGAGACCGAGGTGGCTCAGGATCAGATGGTCGGGCTCTTTGCTGCTCTTCTCGACAAAGACGGCAGACTGTAATATGTGAAGCCGGGCAATCTCTGGACCAGGACGGCGTAAAGCAGTCGAGCTCATACCAGCCCGGGGCTGCGTGGGGGCAAACATCTTGCCGTGCTTGGCGAGGAACTTGATGCCATCATCCTTGTTGAGGAAGGTCAGCCAGGCCTGGGTTCTCTTCTTGGGCTTGTCGCAGGACCAGTCGCTGATGACGAGCTTTGTCATGTGCGGCGTTAGTTCGTTCCGAAGAGTATCATCGGACAGATCTTTAGGGACTCCCCTCAGGAATAGCTCCATGATGAGCGAGGAGATAGATGCCTTTACAGGCTGCGCTGGCGATGGGGAGCGTATGACCAGTATGCTTGTGCGGGAGTGTTGCGAAATATGAAGTGCAGTACAGTCGATCCGCAAGGATGCATGGATAGAAATAAGAGAGAAAGATCTCCGGGAGCAGTATACTACGGCTTTTGAACGACCGAGCACGGCTCGCAGTCTATGTGAGCCACACGGTCCAAACAGTGCGTCTCACACGTGCGAAAACAGCAGGGAGGCGGACAGGCGGCGAGAGGGAGAGGCAGGGCGGGCGTGACTGTTGCGCGCGCACAATGCTCAGCTGCCGAGCGCCCCGAATCAGGATTCCATGATACGTAACGCAGTCACTGGGGGGCTACCTGGGTGTCACCGTGAGGGGGTGAAGCGGTAAGGCGCCATCATGGGTGTTGTTTTGCGTCGGGCAGCAGAGGGTGGGCTGGCATCATGTATGTGCAAACGAAAGAAGAGGTTTTTGGTGAAGTGTGAGCGCGAAGCTCGACTCACACTGGGCGGTACGCACTATGTACTTTGTGGGCTGCGAAATGCAGCGTCCATGGTATGTACTCGGTATCCACTTGTAATATGCCAGCCATGACATAACCGTGGCTGGCGCGAAGCTGATGGTGACTTTCCCACCCGACATGAGGAAGGCATGTACTGTATGTACAGTATTGTCGACCGTTAGTGTTAATTTCGGCGAGAGTGCCTCTACCTCTACTCAATGTACTACTGTATAGCAGACACAACTGAGCATACATTGCAGTACAGTAAAACAATTGACCGCGGAACTGCACCCGCTGCCTCAGTACAAACCGCCGCCCCAGGCGCTAGAGCCGCCCCTTTGCAGTCACCTAACAAATGAAACCGTCACCCAATCTACTGTAAGCTTCAACTATACCAATTTTTTTAAAGACCAGAAACTTGAGAGCGAGCGTCTTACTCCGAAACAAAGGCTTAGCCCTAAGCTTCGTATAAGAGCCTAAAGGTAACTTGGCAGCCCTTGAGCCTGGTATTCATTTGCTCCAGCTGTGCAAGGCCTGAGGCTGTAGTACGTGCAAACGGCAATCGCCGCACACAAGTCTGGCACTGTACATACTGTACATACAGTGCAATACAGTCCAGTGCTGTGCAACGCAACGACGCCTACTACTATAGGTGCCTGGCCAGCACCAGCACACCACACCAGAGAGGTTGTCAACAAAAACAACAAACACCCAACATCGAGACTGTTATCGAGTGACCCTCGTGTTACTCTGTGCGCCCCATACTTACACGTACCCAAACCAAGTGTGGCCAGCTGGTCATTCAGCAAAACGGATATCTCAGGCAGGCATCTCAGGCAGGCTCGGTAGCAAGTGGACAGGGCTCGCTATCGTTGCTCTCCGTAATTCAATGATCTGACTCCACGGCAGGCTAACCGCGCTCGGGACAGAGACCGTATGCACGTGCATGCATACACGTTCCTCCTAGTTAGTCGGCAGATTGCCTTTGCGCACACGTGGAATTGATCAGGCTGGCCGGACTTCAATGTATTATCGCCCTCGTTAGTTCATCTCCAGACGCCATTGCCGACAGGACTTGCCGGCGGAGATGGGAGGGGGCACACTAGCTCCCGCGTTGGTGATGGAGCCGGCATCCATCAAGTCGTGACGTCGAGCCGCGGACACGGTACGTTGCCAAATGGATTCGTCGACCCCCTTCCGCTTTCCCTCAGAGACCGCACATGAGGTCAAGTTCTCCTCCCGGCGCCACTTTCGGCAATTACACGATGGCATCACCAGGCACGGGCGCCACGCCCGGTATCCTCTATGTGACCATGCAGCCTCGATCTGGCCTCAGCCTCGATCAATTCCACAACTGGTACAACAACGAGCACGGCCCGACACGCCTGTCCCTGCCCGCCATCTTCTCCAGCGGGCTCCGCTACCGCGCTATCGACGGTCCCGCGGCCGGCCCCGAGTTCATGGCCGTCTACGACATCAAGTCGATGCCACTGCTCGAGACGCCCACGTACACCAGCCTGCGGGCCAATCGCTCTCCGCGTGAGACTGCCACCATTGCGCAGGTAGACGTCCAGCGCTTCATGTACGATCTCGTGCACACCAAACAGGCCGCGCAGTTCCAGCCTATAGAGAGTCTCCCCGATGACTCCGCGGATGCCGCCGTCGTCACGGTTGCGGTGGAGATGCTGCTCGTCGACGCCCCAGGCAGCACCGCAGATGAGCAGTACGAGAAGTGGTACACCGAGGAGCACGTAGAGATGCTCCAGAGCGTGCCGGGCTGGCTGCGCAGCCGACTCTTCAAGACATCAACCCTGGAGAGCCCGTCGCCCGACAGCAGGGCTCGGTACTTTTGCCTCCACGACTACCTCCATGACAATGGCCTCGGCGGGACACAGCACACTGCCTCTATGGAGACGCCCTGGCGCAACGAAGTCTTTGACAAGTACGTCGCTGCCAAGGGCCGCCGCACATATCGTCACTTTTACACATTCAGTCCCGCGTCCCGCGACCTCTTTTCCCTCGCACGCCTGCCACCCTCCTCTGCAAGCTGCGTATCCCCGGATGGCATGACCAGCACCGACTCGACCTCCATCACCTCTTCCATCATCGCATCTGACGATGGGCTACGCATTCCGTACCGCCTTGAAGGCAATTCCGCGCCCGATTCTCCCGTCATTGCCTTGTGCAACTCTCTGCTTACATCCTACGCCATGTGGGACGCCCTCGTCGCGATCATCAATGTCCAGCGCCCAGATCTCCGCATCCTGCGCTTCGACGCCCGCGGACGGCACGCCATCCCGCAGCCTCCCGTGCCCGCGACGCTCGACACCGTCACCGCCGACCTGCGGGCGCTGCTCGCCGCGCTGCGCATCGACAAGCTCGCCGCCCTCGTAGGCGTGTCCATGGGCGGCGCCACGGCGCTCAACTTTGCCCTGCAGCACCCGCAGCTACTGTCGCGCTTTGTCGCTGCGGACTGCAACTGCCAGTCCAGCGAGGCCAACACGCGGGCCTGGCGCGAGCGCATCAATACGGCGCATGGCGATGACGGCGACAAGGACACGAAGAGCGGGATGCAGACGCTCGCCGAGCAGACAGTCACCCGGTGGTTTCATCCGTCCACGCCCGCCGAAACAGTCTTGCAGACGAGACGCATGGTGGCGGAAAACGACGTCGAGGGCTTCGCTCACAGCTGCACGGCGCTATGGGACTACGATCTCGCGCCGCGCCTGCCCTCATGCCGCGTGCCGGGCCTGTTGGTCGCCGGCGAGGCAGACGGCAAGGACGCGGCGCTGGTCAAGGCCATGGACGGCTTCAAGCATCTTGTGGGCGGTGGCGACGGCGTGGAGCTGCGCGTGGTGCCGCAGGCGGGCCATCTACCCATGGTCGAGAACCCGCAAGGCTTCTGGGAGGCGATACGTGATTTTGTTTGACCGATGTTTCACGCATACATAGTCGGTAAATGTTACGTCATGAGAAACGTGTGTCATTTCTGTAGTTCTATAGTTCTGTTGCCGTTTGCCAATGTGCAAAACTTCTGTAGTGGTCGAGAACGCTCAAGTAGCAAACGATATACTCCTTTCCAGATGCTCGCAAAACGCCAGGTTCTCCAGATAGAAATCAAAGGAAAAAAAAATCGCACGCGTAGTATACAAGTAGGCTCAAACGAGATAAAAAAAAAAGCAAGTAAAAAGAAGAAGAAGAAGAAGAAGAAGCCGGCAACACGACAAGATCAAAACCCTCCCTCTCTAACTCGGTCGTCTCCACTCGTCTATAAAGGTCGGGTTCTGCACGGCGCCGCTCTTCTCGCCGCTCAGCCACGCCCGGCACGCCTCCAACCGCGAAGACTCCCCCGCGCAGTCTTCGCTCGCCGCGCGGATGCCGGCATCGGCCACGTCGAGCAGGCTCCTCCCGGCGCCGTCGCGGACGTGCACGTTGGCGCCGGCCAGGACGAGCTCGCGGGCGGCCAGCTTGCGCCCGCACCGCACCGCGACGTGCAGCGCCGTTTCGCCCGCGCGGTTGCGCGCGCCCAGGTCCGCTCCGTGCTCGATGAGCAGCTTGAGTATCTCCGGGCCGATCTTGTGGTTGCCGTCCTCGGGCAGGTGCGCCACGAAGGCCATGAGGGGCGTGTTGCCGTGGGCGTCGCGGCTGTTGACGGGGACGTTGCGGTTCAGGAGGTTTCTGAGCACCCGGAGACGGAGGTCCAGACGATCCTCCGAGGAATCGGATATCCGCGTGCCACCGCTTATACGGCGCCTGTGACTGCCGTTTCCCGCGCTTGTGCCTGACGCGGCAGCTGCATATGGTGAGGCGGCGCCGGCCGGCTCGGGAGTGGCGGGGGCCGTTGGCTGCTCCATCATGCTGAGGTTGGCGGCGGCGAGACAGTGAAGACCGTTGCGGCCCTCGGAGTCTTCTATTCTCGGGTCTCGATCAATGGCTTCACGAACGACGTAGATCAGAAGCGCGTGTGTGGCGGGGTCGAAGATGCTTTGGGAACCAACAGCGTCGGTGGTATGACCCGATGTCACCTGCGAATTTGACGACCTGGGTGTTTCGCCAAGTACATCGCGAACGTTGTAGAGCTCGAACACGAAACCTTGCAGAAGCTGGTCCAAAGTGTACTGGTCTACGTTATTCTGACGCAGCACATGGAAGACATTGCATCCGCAGTGGTCTTGGGCGTACACATCGACCTGGTGCTGCACCAGTGACGAGAATACAGCCCTGAGGAGATTTGAATCCATCATGATTCGAGGGCTCAGGGTGTGCAGAAATGTCTGTCCGGCGGCGTTTGTTTGATGCAAAACACTGGGCCTGCGCGCGAACCGGATCATACTGAGCAGCAGAGCGGACTCGTCGGCTTGCGAGGCAACGAAATGCATGATGTTGTTACCGAACGGATCCGTCTGGAGCCAATCAAACTCGGTGGCCTGGCCACCGAGAACACGGAAACCCGACGAGGTGAAGCCAGTCGGCGTGACCCATAACGAGTCGGCAGAAGGCGTTCGAAGAAGTTCGTCGGTGATGGCGCATATGCAGCATTTGGGGTCGCCACCGTGCCATTGTCGACAAAGGCCGTAAGTCTCCGTTTTTAGGAAGTCGCCCGGCAGCGGGAAGGGGCGGGTGATGGATGTCGTCGGCACACCGCCGTCAGCCAGCCAGTCCATGTCTGCAACATCATCAAGCCCGGAGGCTGAGGGGGTGTCAATACGATCCAGCGTCGAGCTGGTAAATCGTCGCAGCAGCCTCTTCACAACGCCGCGATACGACGGACTGCGATCCGGCAGCGCATCCGCCAACGAGGACGCCGACCTGTGGGTAGACGAAGACTGGAAAGTGCCGCTCCGTAGAAAGGTCGCGAATAAGGTGCTGTCGCTTTCGTCATCGGTCTCGTCGAGCTGGTCGAAGGTTTGGCCTGGAGTGGCCGTCACTGAGCTTGTCGTGGCAGCCCACGGGCTGGCGCTGTCAGAGGGAAGAGCTGACAGCGAAGAAAGGGTGCCGTTGTCCGGCGCAAGATGCAAGGTGAGCGCGGTCGGCCGAGAAGGGTTCGGCCAGAGATGCGCAGGCTCGCCCCGGCTGCAGGGCAGTCCCACGTTGCGCATGGAAAGAGCAAGCTGGCCAATGCGGCGACCTACGTCGGCCCTATCCTTGGGGCGCAGCCATCGAGGTTGCTTGTCGAGCAAGGCACTCAAAGTCTTGTTGGCAGAGTCGATTTTCGGTCGCAAGAGGGGGGAGCCGCGAAATACGACATCAATGATTTGATAAAAGGGCAGGTCCGTATACGTGTAGAGGCGAGTGAGCTTGCGCTGATGGGAGGAGGTCCACAAGGCGGGACGTCCAGTATGAAGACCGGGAGAGGGAGTATACGGAGAGTTATACGCGCTATGTGCAGCGCTGAGGTCTGGTGGTACAGGTAGGCTCATGGTCGTGCCGGTGGTTAAAGTGTGTGTGGAGAGTTTTCTATCTAGCTCTTGGGAGGATGATGTCTTGATAAATAAAGTCTGTATATATAAGTAGCAGGTCGAGGCTGAAGGGGGGGAATACACCTCGAGTCCCGACCAAGAGTGGTGACGGGAAGACAAGAGGTCTGCAGGGCATACCGTGATTGGAGCGGATCGAGTCTTGATATATAGCAGTAAGTTGTATGGTCAATGAAGAAGATCGGGCGGTGAGAGAACCCAAGGCCTAGGGCTTGGGCACGGCGTCATTATAGCAACACATCGCAGGTCAGGGGACCCAAGGGCCGGAGGCGGGCGACGGAGGCCTGCGGTGGGTGGCCCTAGACATGGCGGAAGAAGTCGCGAGAAGACAGAATGCGCGGCGCACATCACGGGGTGTCATGTAGGCGGTCCGATTCGTCTCGATTTCCAAAGCGATGAGACTCGGGCGTTGTCGCGCCAAAGAGAGAGACCTTGGATGACGGTGACCGGGGTGGTGATTGCGGCGGTCATGTTGGTGATGACTTCACTTTTTCTGCAGGTTCTCCCCGCCTCACGCCCGTCCCATAGTAGCCTGCACCGCCACTGAGCTGAATGGGCTTCGAGTGGATGCTGTGGCACAAGACGATGATGTGAGTGGTCAATTGGCCGGGCCGCTCCCCTCTTCTAGAGACAAGGCACGGACAAGGCTGAGATAAGGCGTAAAAGACGGATACTACAAAGAAGCCTCTTTGGGGGCAGGGGCCGGCCAGTTCTGACGTAGGTATTTGAAGGGCAGGAGGCCTGCGTCGAGTGTAATATTGGGCATGTCGATTTTCCTCTTCCATGGGCGCCGCCTGATTCGGGCAACAGACGCCGCAAAGTCTGGTTGGTCGGGTTGTGATTCTATTGCGCGCGTGATCCCACCTCCCCCCCCCCCCCCATCCCCCCGGGCTACCCTAAACGGCCAGAGGGTCATATATCAACCTCTACTTGTCCCCCCCCCCCTTTCTTCTTCCTCTTCGAAAGGTTTTACATGATGCGCAAAGTGTATGTTGCGTCGGAATACTCAATCGAGTTATCGCTTCTCGGCTTGGGAATGATCAATATTATTTCTGACCTATTGGGCGCGCTTGATTGGCCATCTATCAGAGCCTCGCGCCAGAGCTCAGCCACTCACTCATGTTTTAGGCGACCGACGGGGCAAAAATTTGGCTGCCGCCCCAGATTCATGATGGTCTTATGTTTTCTCTCCCTCTTGTCACGTCGCATCGTCTCAGCCTGGCCACTGATGTCTCTCTCTCCCTCCCCCTCTCTCTCTCTCTGTAACATGCCCTCTGCTTCTTTCTTACAAGCACAGCCCCTCACCTCACCGCTCTATGCGATATTCTCTCCCCTACCTGCCCGGTCGACCAGGCGCCTCCGGCCCATTGGGCAATGAGGGACCTCGTGATGCTTGCGCCACATGTCTTTTTTCCCATCTTCGCTCCAAAAACATTACCATGATGGTCTGCGGCTTTTCTTCGAGGCGGTATTCCCTCTTCTCTCCACGACGAAGTCGCGGGATCCCAAATCGGAAAGCTGTCCCACGTCGACTTTTCCCCTTCTCAGGTGACTCACCGTCCCGATTCGGGGTCGATCTATCGTGGAGGCACACAAATGCGGAGGGAACAAGGAACACGATTGATTGGTGCGCATCGTGTTTGATCTCCAAGTTGAAGCCTTTTTGTCCATTTTCGAAACGGTGAAGATATAATTCTCGTGTCTCAGCCTCAAGAGAAGAGATTCATGAAAACCATTCGGAGGCCTCTGATCTTTCCAATGGCGCCTCAACATTGTCGCTGTCAGGGAGTGATGTGTTGACCATTGACCGTCATCACGATCAATTCACCCGCCAAAGTTACAGCGTCAGCAAGAAGGCATAATTGGGCGAACCGGCTCGTCCAGCTGATCTGCCAAAGGTCTCCGAGTGCCTGAATTGTAATGGAAGGGCGATCACTATGTGATTGAGTCAATCAAGCCGCTTTCAACGATGGGTAAGGATATGGGAGGGAAGCCTGGGCGGAAAGCATGAGCACGACACCTGACACAATGCTGGCTTTTCTCTCGTTTTTTCTCTTCTTTGTTTTTTTTTTTCGTCCCTCATTTCCTCATACCTCCTCGACGATGCCTCCTCCTGTCCTCTGACAGTCCCCTCCATACTACCTTGCTCTGACTCTGGCAGTCCCTCGCCATATTCCCTTATCGGGGAGAGAAGCGACTTCAAGTAAGAGACGTCAACCTGTGCTTTCATTAGACACAAACAGGCGCTGGACCGACATTTTTCTAAACCATCTTTTCAATACATGTCTCGCATATCATGATTCACCTCGAGAAACCCTGTAAACTTGAAAGTACCGATACATATCCCCCCCTTGTCTCGGCTGTCAATCACACATGCGGGACAACGGTTTACGGGCGCTAACCAACAGGCAAAACCTCAGCGCTTGCGAGGTATCCGGCGTTACGCTGATGTGACCAGGCATTTACCTCTCTTAGAAATGACTTTGACTTGGAAGCAGAATCTGACCTTGTTCATGCCGCTTAGATTGTGTGCCGTGGCCAGAGCTCTACATCATCAACCAATCACTTCTCAACGCGAGAGAAAAGAGCATCCGTCCATAAAAAGCTAAGTATACTCTTGACTCTTCCTTTTTAAATCCATGATCCTGATTTCCCCCTACTCCCCCCCTGCTGCCATTGTCTAATTGTTCCCTGCCCTCTCCCTTGACTTTCACACACCCTCAAGGCCCCCCCCTATCTCTCTCCCGCCGTCACCTTCCAGCCACACGATTCAGGACAACCATCAATTCCTGAAAAAAGAAAGGCACGCAAGGGGAAGACTCAACCCGAAAGTCAACTAGTAGGAGTCAAAACGTGGAGACCAAAAAAAAAAAAAACTCTTTCTACCCGCCCACTTGAAACAACGGCCTCCCCAGCCCCCTTTCCCCCCCATGTTATTACCTAATTAGGAGATAATCTTCACTTTAACAGCAGCGTCGTCTTCGTCTTTCTTTTGTTTTCCAACGACCATCATCAACCAACGAAACAGTCTTGCCATAGGCACCAAATGGCCGCGGGCGTATCGCCGCTTAGAAATTTTTATTTGTTGTTGTCTATGAACATTCGGCAGAGGCTTGATTCGGCACGTTTCGGCGTCAAAATAACTGGCGTGGGTGAGCATCCAACGACCAGCCCCCCTCTTTATGGTTTTTTTTTTTTTTCTGTTTTCGATTTATCTTTATGTTTCTGCTTCAAGGTCTTCTCTCTTTTCTGTTACTGCTTTTTGCCCCCCCCTTCCGATGCTCCAATGGCAAACAGTTGCGCAGACCAAAGAAGCAAACAAACGTGCCCCAACCAGGGTCCATCCCCGTTACCCATTGCTTTTTTTAAAAGACAAAAACCCTTGTTAGGTTTTTTTTTTCTCTTCAAGCAACAAAATATAAAGACAAAATATATCAAGAACTTTGTTTTGTCGTGCGTAGTTTTAAAATTACACACCCCCAGAACTAAAGGGGGGGGGTTTGTTCATCAACCTGCTTACACGTCGGACATGACGACGGCGGCGGCGGCGCAAAAGAGGATTAGTTGGAGAGAAGTTTGCCGGTGGAGAGAGGTTTGCTCGCTAATTGCCTGTCAAAGATTTCTTCGGACGAAATCCCCCCCTTCCTGCATCCTTACCATCGTCTGCTTTACGCCACGCCCGCGACGACTTCTAAAGAGGGCTAAGACAGGCCAAGACGTGCAAAAGGTAGCCGAGAAAAGTCATTCATCTCATCATTCCGTGCAATTTCAATCACGAACACAATATCAAAAGAAACTTTGAAAGTAAAAATATATATTATCCGATTAACGGCTCATGGACCGGTACACTGGCCAGACTATCCATTCGTCCACCAATCCCGAATACGTAAAGATTTCCTTCTAGAATATCCATGAACCAAACTCAAATGTACAAGACGTACTATTTCCATAATAGGTAGCTGGCTCTGTAAACCAGCAATCCAATTAAACATTGCATATAAACCCCAGTCGTTAAAAGTTTTGTCGTTTTTTTTTTGTATTTTTTTTTAGTTTGTTTTCTGCGATGTTGCTTTTCGTAACCAAATGTCGCTACCGCAAATCCATCCGTCGATTACAACAGAACAGCGGCCACACCAACGGCAACAGCCGCGACCTCGACGCTGAAGCGTCCACCAGCATTCACCACGGGAGGAGTGTTGCTGGGGACGGTGGGAGGTCGAGTGCTGGTAGTGATTGTAGGAGGAACCTGAGTAGTGCCAGCAGGGGGAGGGGGTCCCTGAGTGGGAGGAGTGACCGGCGTGCAGGTGTTCTCCGGGCCGGGAGGGCAGGTCTTCGAGCCTCCAGCCTCTGTGCAGCTGGCGGAGCCGTGAGCGCAGCCAGTCGACTGAGGAGGGGGGGGAAGGGGGCCACCAGTAGTAGAATGAGGAGGAGGAGGAGGGGCCTGGGTCGAAGAATGAGGAGGCACTTCGGTCGAAGAGTGAGCCGGGGGAGGAGGCACCTCAGTCGAGGATGAGTGAGGAGGAGGGGGCACCTGAGTGGACGACTGGGGAGGAGGGGGCGGCACACCAGTCGAATGAGGGGGAGGGGGAACCTCAGTTGAAGACGAGTGGGGAGGAGGCGGCACCTCCGTCGTCGACGACGAATGAGGGGGAGGGGGAGCGCCAGTGCTCGAGTGAGGTGGGGGAGGAACCTCAGTCGAAGACGAGTGAGGAGGAGGAGGGACCTGAGTCGAAGAAGACTGAGGAGGAGGGGGCACACCGGTCGAATGAGGAGGGGGTGGCACCTCAGTAGAAGTGTGAGGAGGGGGAGGAGGAACCTCGGTGGGAGTGACGGGGCAGATGGTCGTGGAAATGGAGATTGTCGAGGTAATCACCACGGTCGACGAAGCAGGGCAGTCAGTCACGGTGGGAGCACACTTGGTGATGGTCTGAGTAGAGGTGCTAAAGACCGTCGACGTGGTCCACTGGGTAGTGCTGGGCGTGGCAGGAGGCTGCGTGGTGATGCCGGTAGGGGTGCTCGAGGTGACGGCCGACGAGCTGCTTCCGCCGGCAGGAGTGCTAGTCTGCGTGACGGTGGAAGTGGTCTGGGAGCTGGACGGGACAGTGTTGGTCTCCGAGCTCGTGGGAGGAGTGCTGGTTGAGACGGGCGTGGTGCTCGTCACCGGGCAGATGGTGGTCGAGACGGAGATTGTCGAGGTGATGACGACAGTCGACGACGCAGGGCAGCTAGTCACGGTCGGGGCACACTTGGTGATGGTCTGGGTAGACGTGGTGAAGACGGTCGACGTCGTCCACTGAGTGGTGCTCGAAGTAGTGGGAGGCTGGGTGGTGACGGAGACGGAGCTGTCGGTGGTAGTGCCAGTAGTGGTCGAGGTTCCGACGCTGCTGGTCGGGGTCGTGGTGCTGCTGACGCCGCTGCTCGTGGTACCAATCGACGAGCTGCTGGTGACCGTGGAGGTCGTCTCCGTGGAGCTCGCCTGCGTGGAGCTCGTCTCCGTAGAGCTCGTCTGAGTAGAGGTCGTCCGAGTAGAGGTCGTCTCCGAGCTGCTGGTGGACGTGGTGGTCACGGCAGGAGGAGTGGAAGTCTCCGTGTCGGTGGTGCACACAGAAGTGGACTCAGACGTGGTAGTCTCAGTGCTGGTGCTGCTAGTTGTGGGAGGCACGGTCGAGGTGGTGGTGGTCTCCGAGGTGCTCGACGTGACAGGAGGAGTGCTGGTGGAAACAGTGCTGGTGGTCTCCGTGGTGCTCGATGTGACGGGGGGAGGAGTGCTGGTGGGAACGCTGGTGGTGGTAGTAGTGGTCACCGGGGGAGTGCTGGTCGGGACGGTGGTGCTGGTGGTGTGAGTGGCCGTGTAGGCGACGCACGAGCAGGCCGACGAGAGGGCCGTCACGTCCGGGCAGTTGCGGAAGTGCGTAGGGATGGCAGCGTTGTCCGTGGTGACGCCGGCGATCCAGCCCAGGCAGAAGCCGGGGGCCTCGCCCGAGTAGCGGTCGTCAATCAGGTTGCGGTAGCAGCCATCGCGCTCGCAGTCGGGGTATGTCCAGGCATAGGCACCGGTGGCCAGAGCCGAGACGAGGACGGCGGCAGTCTTCATGCTTGGGGTCTCTTGGCGGCTCTCGGAAGAGTGAGTTTCAGATGTATCAAGGAAGTTCCCAATGAGGATGGATGTGAGGCGAAGCGAATGTGTGTGTAAAGTGGTCTAGAAGGAAACGGGGAAGAAGGGGGGGAAAGGAAAGAAGGACAGAAACAAGAGCTGTTTTATAATCGTAATACAGACAAGACAAAAGTGAAGCGGGTATGAGGTGAATGGAGGAGGAGGCCGGGGGTCCTTATACGTGTAAGTATGCAAGGCAACAACAATGGCTGGGCTGGTTGTAGCCCATCACCAACAAAGACGTGGGTTTATTTGCGTCCACTCCTTGCACTCTTTCTTTCTTTCTTGCGGTCTCACTCACGTATACACACACAAACTCTCTCTCTCTCTCTCTCTTTCTACACCCCTCCCTCACGCCCCCCGAACTGGAGTGAATAAGGGCAACGCATGCGAGAATGGATCTCAGGCGCCGCCGCCCATGCCGCAATACGAGCCCGGCTGCCGCAGCCAAAGGTGACAAGTAGAGGTACATGAGTATCGGTACAAAGTGTGTCTGGCACTGTAAATAGCCCTGCTGCATGGCCCGGCGTCTGTTCGTGATTCTGGGGCCATGCCCTGGTCGGTGGGTTATGCCCGCCCCCCTTCTCTCTCTGTGCATGGATACCTCGATTCATGTGGATGATAGGCTGGCCCTTTGATTTGCTCCCAGCCCAGCAGCCGCGGTTGCAACGGATGCTAATGTTGCCCTGACTAACTGGCTAGTGAGCAACAAAGAAACAACTTTGCGGAAAACATCTTGTTTCAATGGGCGTTGGCCCGTCCAGGCCCACATGGCTTCCAAGTTTGTTACTTTCCAAGATAGCTTTTCAAGTTGCTCATTGGTATACGAGACTAGTCGTTATTAGCCAGTCTTCGTCAGGCCTGATAGCGTCACGAACAGGAAGCGATTGGGACCAGAAAAGATGATGAGAAATTTTTTCAGAAAAAAAAAAAATCAGAATGAAAATCAAAAAGCCTCTCACCCACTTATCATGGAGCAGAGAGAACAAGTGTGGACTCAATTGACTCGTGAGTGCGCCGTCCGTGTGTGTGTGTCCAGAACAGCAACCCTTTTGCTTCTTTGTGGCCGGTAGGCGAAGCGCCCTTGTTTCCTCCCCATCCTTTGTTTCACGAGTCTTGCAGGGGCTATCTCTCCTTGTCCTGTAGCGCTGTGGTGGTCTCACATACTGTAGAGCCGGGAGGTCAACCCAATTGGCCAATGCTTACAGCGTGTAAAATAATTGGTCACGCAGTCAACCAGGCCAGGTGCAATACAGTTCCTCTCTACTTGCGGTGCAACATCAGGACACCCAAATGAAGAAGGCTGGCCAGCGAGCCGTCACACGTACTGAATGCAACCAGCCAGCTCGTCACCTCGGCGTCAGTGGCCGGCAACGCTTCGTATAGACCAGCTTGAGTGATGGGCCTCTTCAACCTGTGACCCGCAGGCTGTCAGTTGCCGATGAGGCTGGGTCGAGATAATAATCAGTACGAGGTGGCTATCAATTAGTTCGAGTGTCGAGGCACCTGTGGCCTATAGACTATAATGCGCAGGGTAATCGTTGCTGGAGCCACAGGCCAAGACAAAAATGGAATAAAAAAAATTGCATGCCGCTATTACAACTTTGTACGATGGCGACTCCATCGCTGTGCATTGACGTTGATCCTTCGACAACTGGGCAACCTGGCCAGCACAACACAGCGCCGTACACACATGAACTAACAGCAGTCGAGTCCCGAATCAGACAGCGAAGTTGCGAGGGATGTCGAAAAAAAAAAGAGAAAGAAAGAAAAAGTGGTACAGAGGAGATGGCGAATATCCACCCCTTTCTGCCGCCGACCGCAACGGTACAAAGGCACAAGGCCTGATCGGCGTGTTGCCAAAAGACATGTTTTTCACAAAGTTGTAGGCCTAGCATGTTATGCTCTTGCCCGCTCGATGCAACGGCAGACAGCGATGAGACAGGGCGGCACTGTAGGCACAGATATCTGCAGTAGCGCCTGTCGTGTTATGCCATTCAACTCTCCCTGCTTACTAGCCGGGGATCGATCATGGGTGCCACACCCTTCATCGGGGCTACACTGCGCAGCAATCAAGACTGTATGCATGTATAATGTATCTTGTGGTCTGCGCGGAGCAATCAAGCATCGGCCTTGCAGTAAGTAAGCTGTGTTACTCGCCACATGTCGACAGCCAACATGGTGGGCCTTTTTTTTCCCTTGACGATTCGCATGCTTTCGGCATTACAGCGTAATTCTGACCGCTCTCACTGAAATATCGTCATTGGTAATCCCATGCCCTCCCTATACGTCAGGAAGTGGGTTTTTGTTCTAGCGTCTTGTGGCTTTCCATTGTCCGTCATGACTATCGACCAACAAAGGGGCAAGAAAGTCAAGCGTGCCGCCCACACCGGCCGGATAGGCGCCGGGTACGGGAGTCTTTTTTTAGCACCATGGACGGACATGGATCTGTCGGCCAGCGGATGACGGGTCAGTTCTGGAAAAAGTTGGCGCCGTGCCGTCATCTCGATAATCCAGCACCCTTGTGCCGAAGGGGCTGAACGATGAAGAATTGTCTTTGGAGAGTGGCATCGGCCCCCTACTCCAGCCGTTGACAGGGCCACTGCGATGGCCTGGCAGCCTCTCATTTGCGCCCAAGAGACAGACCAGACCAGACGCAGTGTGACTGGTAAGCGGTGTGCGTTGTGATACGGCAGACGGATTGAGCGAAGCTGAGCTCCCAAGCTTGGCCGCCCGACAGTCGCTCTACCTAATGATGGGTGTGTGACAAGTTTTTCAATCTGTGCTCAACACGGGCTGTAGATGGAGCCTGGAGTGCAACAATCACAGCACGTCGGGAATATTGTGGGCGATGGTCCGCAGCCAATCGCCGCCGACTCGTGAACCCGATATTGCCAGCTCTTGATGTATTATTTTGATGACTTTTGGTGATTTTTTTGGGGGGGTCTCCAGCCACTCATTTGTCGCGTATTTTGTCCGGGAGCGGAGACGGATCACAGTTGCTGGGCATCGTTTTTTTTTTTTTTTGCCTCTCTTTCTACTTGGACCTGGATATCTGTTTCCATAAGCATGCCGTAAATGGTCCAGAAATCGACGAGGTGTCAGGACCTCTAATTTCTGCTATTCATCCCGTTCATGATGAGTAGCCATTTTTGTTTGTTGCCCCCCCCCCCCAGTTCTGCCGAGACCGTGATGGTGGGAGCTGCTGCCCGTGTTCTAAACAAGTCGGCCGACGCTTTTCTGTTGGTACTAGGTGAAAATCGACAGACGGCAACAGGCATTATTGTCTCGGGACATTTTCCCAAATACATTGCCAAGCCGACATTGGCGAAATTGATGGGATGGCCGGACGGGAGATGGAGATGCTTTGGTTACTTGACTTCAACCCTGCGGCCCTGCCCCCCTCTACCCCTCTGCTAACCAAAAAGTTGTGGTGGGGTAGACGGATAGCACCTTGGCACCTACAGTACAGGTGCCTGTTTTTCTTTTTTGGCCCTTGGGGACCTGCAGCAAAGTGTGACGTGATGCTTGAATACGAGACCAGCCTCCATACTAATAATGCGAAGCATGTATGCCGAGCCTGGCATGCCCGGGCAGTAATTGATCGAATATACTTGCCAAGCACAAGACCACCAGCTCCCATTGAGCGATCCCGACACCACACTCGCTCACCCATCTAAGGTATCTACTAAGTACCAGTAGCCTTAATATCCGGCTCATTAAGGTAGCCGGCCGTTGCGGCCCCTCTCATTACCTTGGTACTATTAACTACTAGTAATAGTACCTCCTACTTCCTAGTCATTGGTGCGTACAGTATCTTTGTATAGGGCAAGCAAGCACCAAGGCATGGTAGGTTAGTAGTACAATATACAGGTACACATACATACCTTGGAGTTACTAATGCGCGCCGGCCACACTGACTGGCATTAGCTCTAGAAAGAAAAAAATTACTATATATTTCTTTTTTTTTAATAATCAAAAAAAAAGTTTCTTTTCCTTGTTTTCTTTTCTTTTATCTTCTATTTTCTTCATGTCTAGCATGCTATAGGATCGACTAGTTCATCATATATGGAGCGAGGCAAAGACAATACGAAGTGAATGTACAGCGCACACCGGTAAGCCAACCACCCACGCGCAAACGTCCTCCCAGTACCGTCGCACAGTCACGGACAAATTCTTACTCCCATATTTCTTTTGGTATTGTGATTTCAATCATAAGCTACTTCTCAGTCTGTTTCGGAAATGGCCCGACGCTTGCTGCCGGCGGGCTCTCCTCAGGCGCTCCCTTCATATCAGCCTCTCGAAATACTTCTTCTACTCTCACAGGGTGCAGTAAGTACCACCCAACAGCACTCGTACTCTTTTGTTCTTCTCTCCCATCTCCCCCAGTACAAATCCTGCTGGGCAACCTTACTGCCGCACCATAGACCTCCTGCAATTTCTTGCAGCCCTGCGGGCGTGTGTTGTGATTCGCCAGCATAGCCCTACTCCTATATGATGACTGATATCACCCGAGCCTTTGGGCCGCGCCACAAGGCCGGAGATAATTTTCCAAGTTTCTGTAGCATCGAGAACACGAGATGGCTGGTCATTAAATGTACAGCCGTGATCCTATCCCGGTAATGCTCGGCAAACGTCCACGACCCAAGCCCCGAGGTCGTCATATGTTTCCTTCGCAGGGCGTGCCAGCATATGTAGTGAGGGTGCTGACCAGTTCATGGTAAACTACCTGTTCGTATTGCCTGATCCTGATATCATTTCCGTCCAGTTTTGCATAAACCAGAACGTACTTTTCCCAGGTGAAAAGCGCTCCTCTTACATGAGCAAGTTGCCAGAGTCTATGAAAGCTTCAAATTTGAGGACACATGAGGTCTCCTGATCCTGAGCTGGAAAAGTAACCCAAATACATCCTCAAGTATGCAATCAGGCTGGGAAAAGTTGCCACACTCCAGACGGTGGGCACATCACTACGTCACGGAGGAAGCGCTCGATATCTCAGTTTTCCATCTTTCTCTCTCCTAGGTCAACTCTAGAATCTAAATCCATCGTAATTTCAGTAATTCCTACGCTTTATTGTATTCGCGACCTCCCCAGAAGGCTTGCAACCACCGCGTCATGTCAACAGCACCGGCCCGCCCCTCATCGTCAGGCCCCAACGGACGGCAGCACGGAGACATCCCGCCGGACCACGATTCCAAGAACAGGCCGGAATCAGCTCGGACAAGACACCAAAGTGACACTGACACGACACGCACCGGAGAAAGTACAAGTATTAGACAAGGTGATTACATTACCTCCCCCGGGGTCCTGTCCCTGAGTAGTCCGCTAATTGATAGTGCCTGTGAACCACGCGTCGGGCAGCACCGCAGTCTTGAGGCAGCCCGACGAGGACTGGGACGTCGTCACCGACGCAGAAGCAGCTGAGAGCCGGACTGCCCCGGCCGCCAAGGGACCAGTGGTGGTTGTGCGAGTCAAGGATAGAAACTCTAATAAGATTGTCTACCTTCGCCGATTCGAAGACAAAGACTGAACGACTGGTCCTACGGGCATCCAGGCAATAAGCATCCAGCCTACAATCTGCAAAGAGTACTCGCTCCTTCGAGAGAAGTGAAAGAAAAACACCTGGCCGCAGAGTGAGCAAAGAATGACGCGGACAAGTGTGCAATGCCCGGGCAACGGTGCATAAACTTGGCCAAGGCCGGGTTCACCATTATAGGTGATGGTGTGCGGCCCCTAGTCCTTTAGGCCAGAGACCATACTCATGAGAGATTTTTTTTTATTCTTTGACTACCTGGCCGGAGTTGTCATCTATTCATAAATTAATTCATATTTAGTTGTTTTGTTTTTTTGCCACTCGGTGGAATATGACAGGCTGGGAGACGCCGCCGTCCTCTGTGCAGGCCGCGGAAGACGGTCTTCCTCTGCCGGGCTTTTCGCCACCCAAAAGCGCACACCTCCTCACCATCTTCCTCTGATAATCACTAGTTATTATGCACGCCGCATCACATAAGTGAATGCAAGCCTGCATGCAGCTTAGTGTTGCAGCACAAGAGACGTTGCCGATACAAAGAGGGGGGGGGTCCAGACAGACTCTCTGCTCTTATGAACTACGTGACGAAGAGCGGCCCGTTGTACTGCAGGTCCTGCATAGACTATTGAAAAAGAAAGACATTCGATTTTTCGTTGTCGATTCACGTGTGTGACTTGTGGAAGAAAATACAGAGAATCTGCAGCCACATGAATATGCCGTGTGATGGCCAAGGACGTCGTGCAGCGCATGTCCCCGTTGTGGCTCAATACTGCAACGCTGAGAGGGGGTGTGTCGAGATGAACCTACCGTGCAGCCACTGATTGTCGAAAGTACTGATACAATGCCACTTCAGCAATAACCCCGGCAGGGCGGGCGACGCTGAGCTTGACTGTACGATTCGATGGCTGGCAAGCAGTTCCCGTCACCGCGATGTCTACCGGGTGGTCCTATCGGCTGTTGATTGTCACACTGGAAAGTCATGGGACATGATAAATTCATAATCGGCTCCTCATGAGATACAATTCCCGCCTCAGCGGACTGTCTAATCGCGCGAGGACTCTATTCTATTGTCATCCAATTGCTCGTAGCGGCAGCTAGTTATTGACCAAAACATAGCGGAAACGCGCCTTGCCATCCTCCATGTCGACGATCGCCTGGTTCGCCTCCGACATGGGACGCAACTCCACCCACGGCTTGATCTTCTTATCGGCGACAAAGTCGAGCATTTCGCGAATCTCCTTGGGACTACCGATCGCCGACCCGGCGATGCTGCGGCGGCCAAACAGCAGCGAGCCGACGCCGAGCGGGATCGGGGCCTCGGGCGCGCCCACCTGGACCATGGTGCCGTCCAGTGCCAGCGTCTGCAGGTACTCGGACAGCTTCATCTTGTCCGACGACACCGTCGAGATGATGACGTCGAAGCGGCGGTCGTTGTGCTTGGGCCAGTCCGCGTCCTCCTCGGTGGCGATGTAGTCGTCACAACCCAGCGCCAGCGCCTCGTCGCGCTTCGACTCCCGCCGCGAGATGCCCACCACCTCGTCCGCGCCCAGCGCCTTGGCGAAGAGCGCGGCGAAGTGGCCGAGGCCCCCGACGCCCGCGATGCCCACCTTCTTTCCGGGTCCCACGCCCCAGTGCCGCAGCGGCGAGTATACGGTGATGCCGCCGCACAGCAGGGGCGCCGCGAGCTCGGGAGCTATGCCCTGTGGAATCTTGACGACGAAGTGCGAGTTGGCCCGATGGTAGAGCGCGTAGCCACCGTACGTCGGGTCGCCATTGTAGTGCTTGTCGGCGAAGGTGTTGGTTAGCCCATTGACGCAGTACGACTCGAGGTCTGTCTTGCAGGGCTTGCAGTCGCGGGGGCCCCGGCCGAGACACGAGTCTGCCTGCGCGCCAACGCCAACAACGTCACCAACTTTGATGCCACCCTCGGCCTTGGAGCCGACGCGGACGGCGATACCGACAATCTCGTGGCCGACAACGCAGGGGTAAGTGGTTGGTCCCTATTAAACGGAACGTGTCAGTCAAGCCGACGCACCCCATGAGCAGCCATCTCAGCGATTAGGAAAAGGGGGGGCGAGATGGGTTATCGAGACAACACTCCAGCCATAGACGACAGGCCCTCAACCTACCCAACCAGAGCGGAGAGTGTGAATGTCAGATCCGCAGATACCAGAATGTGTGATTTTGATGTCAATGTTGTTTTCCTCCCATCGTTTTGGTTTAAACTCCTTCCAGACCATCTTTCCCTCCGCGGAGGAAGCATCCTCGCCCATCCAGCCCTCAAATTTGTAATCGGTCGCCATTTTATGAGACTGGTGCAGGGTGAACTTAGGTAATTGGTACCGTTGGGGCTTGATGAATAATGAATGTTCGTTATCAAATTGTCAAATAGATGCCTGCACGATGGATGGTCTTTATATGTCGTTCATCGGCTCTGGCAAACCTTAACTCCAGGGTACATCATGCCGCTTTGCCATGATCATGATATCATCGCCATTCCGTTCGTATCCTAGACCAAAAGACGACTTAGCATCAGCGCTAAGCAATAAGAAGCTTCGCGACGGTCTCATCGTGCATCTCTTCTTCGAAGCATGACTCCGCTACTAGCATTTACTCCTCCGCGGCCAACACCTTCCTCCGCGCGTCGTCTGCGAGCCAATAAAAGGCTTATACTATCGGACTGTCGTGAGTATCGCACTGTTTTAATTCCTAGTGCTTCCCGCATCTGTAGACTGAGTCACGAATCAGAGGGGCCGCGCTGCGGCCGAAAATACAGGACGGGGATGGCGCGACGCTAATAAGCCGGTCGCCAGATACGGCAGATTCTTTATCGCCGAATCCAGCCCTGCTGGCGTCGAGTCTCGCGAAGCACAGATTCTTCGGCGATAGAGTCAAGTCCGCAAGCCCGCCGGCAGGCGTATT
This sequence comes from Niveomyces coronatus, assembly GCA_018831755.1. Taxonomy (NCBI): domain Eukaryota; kingdom Fungi; phylum Ascomycota; class Sordariomycetes; order Hypocreales; family Cordycipitaceae; genus Niveomyces; species Niveomyces coronatus. Next base: position 10,643 of record JAFEME010000165.1, on the reverse strand, counting down.
TATAAGCTAGTAAGTGTCCTATTCGAGATTCAAGCGCCGGATTCAAGCGTACTGTCTTCAGCTCGGAGGCGCTTTTCGGCTATTTTCCTGGGAAGCAACAACCTTACAGCCAACCGAATTCGAGAGACTTCGTCAAGAGTCGCTCAGCAATTCTTATCCGAGGGCGCCGAAACTCTCTGGACACAGCCTCAAGACACCAATAACAACAGGCCGTATCTGAACGGAACCAGTGAGGCGTTCTCAAAGCCCGCTAGTATCCCACATTCCCCATTGAAGCACCTTTATCCCGCTGGAAGCCTTTGTCCTGGGCAGCATTTAGCAGTTCGGCGTTGCATGAGGACCCCGGACGCCCGGCGAGCAGAATATTGGTGAAATCCAAGGATTTGTGGAAGTCTCACCGGTCGATCGGCGCGAGTCTTTGTAGAAATAACAAGCGTCTCTCGCATGGCCGACGGCCTGTCCCTCGCACTCACGCAGTCCTGAGTACTCTCGTTTTTTTTTTTTTGTGCTGCGGCAGAGGCAAACGGGCAGAATCATCCAACAGAATTCTCAATGATCTTGTCAAGTAGCTCTTCCTCGACCGCATCATACCATCTCTGTGACTGCAATCCTTGGCGAACGAGAGCCTGCAGACCCTCGAGTACGAAATTTTGGCAGTTCCAGCCGCTGTCTTCGTGCCGGCCGGCTATGGATGTCGCCGCTACCAGGGATACGGGGAGCATCTTGGCATCACTCCGTACAAGAACGGCACCCGCATTGACGTGACTGAGATAGTTGGCAGGCTCGGACCAGTCTGTCTTGCCGTGCAAGCGATAGACATTCCACGGCGCATTCTCGTCCTCGCGCTGCGTGTGTACAGTCTCGTGCAACGACACGTCATCTGGTGACGAAAAGTAGAGGAGCACATGACGATTGTAGTACGTGTCTGGCTCGCCGCGAAAGATGAATATCGTCATGCAGACAGTAAGAAGTCGATCGGAAACTGCATACTCGCTCGTGCACTCGACGTCCGCGCTTCTGGGGCTGGATAAAGTCAGGTGCTTTGGAGGTGACCATTGTATTTCCGATACGAGGCCGGATGCCATAGCAGCTTGAGGCTCTGAATACATGGGCGGCATCTCCGCTGGGCGAGGCGAGCAACGGGGCGGAAGTCGTGGCAGGAAATCGTACAGGAAATGGCCAGGTTATCTTTTTCCAGGCGATTGCGAGGTAGGGACGAGTCGTGTCTACGGCGGGACTATGTAGGCCAGAGATTACCAAGACGGGCGCGACCGATCGCAGAACCCAAGCCACAGAGTCGTCATGATGCTCACGGATCGGGACCCACTCTGCCTACTCAGCTCCGTCGGCCGCTGAGCTAGCTAGAACTCTGTTCTCGGTAATGCCTCGTTAAAATGAGCAGAAGAAGCATCTCATAATGTAGCTTGACAAGGTTGCGCGCCACTGGAATGATGGCCTTGCGCGGGTTTGGTCATATCTACAGGGGCACAGGTTTCTTTCCGCTATGTCAGTATGATGGCCGACGGACTCAAGTATAGGGTAAGCAGCTGATGACGTGATGCGAAGGATTCTACGCAAGACACTGAATTAACGAGCCATGAGTACTCCGTGCAGACCTTCTCTATGTGGCAGTTCACGCGCTCGTGAAATTTCTTGATTGTAAAACTCTGAACATCCTACGTCGGATGCTTTTTCTGGGTAAATGTCGGCCATGGATGGAGGCCAAAATCGCATGCGCAACTTCACGTTGATTCACCGAAGCGAATCATTGGCTTACTAAAAACCCGGAATAAAGCCGATGCAGCAACTCGCGCTACCGGGCTCACAATATCTGTCATCGACTGTTTTGCTGGCTTTATAGATCGTCTCCTGTCTCCTGTATCCTCACATTGATCGTAGGTAATTATTTACCTAATGATTGGTCTGAAGTAGCATTATGCAGGATTTCCTGAAACCCGTCAACAACGGGAAACGACGAGGCGATCCATCATCTCTTACATATGTAGCGAAGTTTCTCCGGCTGGCCCGGCCGCCAATCAAGTTGTCCGATTGTTCCCGAGCCACCTGCCCATAAATAATTTTTTTTAGCGTGTTGCCGCCCCTGGCGTCGCCGCTACCACTGTAGCCCGGGCAGCCTGCAGTGTTCGGCCAGAGCGAGAAGGAAGAAAAAAAAAAGTCGCAAAATCACACCCTGTCAGAAACGTCGTCCTTTTCTTCTTACCAAGCACGCTCACGCTCTGTCCTTTGACCTTGTTGTCCTCATCCGACGTCTCTCCACTCCGTGCATTGAATTGCTTCGTTGTCGTCGATTTTCATACCCTCTAATCACAATGGCCTCCGACGCGAAATCTACCGGCTCGACCAAGCTCGACGCTGTTGTCCAGAATGTCAAGGCTGCCGAACCCCAGAAACTCAGCGGTCTCGCCCTTTACTCCCGCTTTGCTCTCGCTGGTGCTGTCTGCTGCTCCATCACGCACGGCGCCCTGACCCCCGTTGATGTGTAAGTTGCTGTCCCTGTTGCGCGGCTGACGGGGCAACTCCTCTCCCGCCAGCTTGCGCCGGGCTTTGAGCCTGCCACCACGATTTCTCTCCTTCTCCCTTGGACTTGGGTGGTGCCGGAGTACAACAAGCTGATATGATGCATGTCCCTGTATAGCGTCAAGACCCGTATCCAGCTTGATCCCGCCACCTATAACCGCGGCATGATCGGCGGCTTCCGCCAGGTTGTTCAGAACGAAGGCGCCGGCGCTCTCCTCACTGGTGCCGGCCCTACCTTTGCCGGTTATTTCCTCCAGGGCGCTTTCAAGTTTGGTGGTTACGAGTTCTTCAAGCAACAGTCCATTAACTATCTCGGTTACGAGACTGCCTCCAACAACCGCACCGCTGTCTATCTCGCCTCTTCCGGTGCCGCCGAGTTCTTCGCCGACATTGCTCTTTGCCCTCTCGAGGCTACCCGTATCCGTCTCGTCTCTGAGCCTACCTATGCCAAGGGTCTCATCGATGGCGCTGGCAAGATGCTAAAGAGCGAGGGTCTCGGTGCCATGTACGCCGGCTTTGGACCCATTCTGTTCAAGCAGTAAGTAGTGATTGTCAAGACTGATTGCGGGCCGTGTCTGACCCTGATGCGCACAGGATCCCCTATACCATGGCCAAGTTTGTCGTGTTCGAAAAGGTCTCCGAGGCCGCTTTCCGCACCATGCCCAAGGAGAACCTGTCCCCTGCCGGCCAGACCGGTGTCAACCTGGGCTCTGGTCTGATGGCTGGTTTCGCTGCCGCCCTCATCTCGCAGCCCGCCGACACGATGCTTTCAAAAATTAACAAGACCAAGGGTCTTCCCGGTGAGGGCACCACCTCTCGCCTCATCAAGATTGCCAAGGAGCTCGGCATCAAGGGCTCGTTTAGCGGCGTCGGCGCCCGTCTTGTCATGGTTGGTACCCTGACTGCCGGTCAGTTTGCCATCTATGGTGAGATCAAGAAGGCTCTCGGCGCCACTGGTGGTGTTGAGATTGCCAAATAAGTGATTTAATAATGCTTGTCGCCGGTGGTACATTCTGGACGGCCGACAAGAGGGGGTGGAGAAGACGGGACGTTATTATGATGTGGTGCACGCAAAAGTGTCCACGGGCGCGATGACACTGCCAAGAAAAACACCTTTCTCTCCTTTGTTCACTGATAGGCGGAGCGCGACGTGCAGGAAGACGACTGGAGTTGGCTTGGAGAAATGTTTCAAGTCGTCTTGTACTCGCTGGGGTGGTTGTTTGCGCAGATGCTCGGGTGCTGGAACACGCACATGCGAATCATTGTTCCCTGCGCATGCAGGGGCAATCTCTCTGGCTTTGAAGGGCTGACGGCCAAGCAAGAGTTTTGGCATCTTTGATATTAATGTTTGGCTGTGGCCCCGGCAAAAGGCGTGCGAGGGACACTTTGTATCCGGGATGGAATACATTCTAGATTTTTAGAGCTTAGAGAACTGGTCGCGTTCTGACCAATGGTTGTATACTAATCACGTTGTGCATCTTGGATCTGCTGGTGCCATTGTTGCATTCATTGTTTGCATTGTGATTCTGTCAAGTCGTCGTGCCCGCGAGTCCGCTGCTTGTTATTCGCCGCATCTCGGCGGCTTTCACCAGGTAGGCTTTGCTAGACATTACGACCGTGCAGTATTGAAATGAACAAAGGACCCTGCCTATGGGGGTGGGCACGCAGGCGCTGCCGACGATGGCCATCGACGTCCCGGCCGTGACAATGCTTTGCAAATCTTGGCAGGACGGAGATGGGTCCGTTCGGCGGTTGGACTCTGAGGCCACTATTGCCAGGGCTCTGGGTCATGATGAAGCCAATGAGATGGCACTGGCGACGAGATGATGGCGATGGGTGTATTGGCGAGCCGTTCCTGATACCGGGTGATAAGTAGCGGCGTACCTGGGGTACAGCTTCAGAGAGTAGCGAACACGACATACAGTCACCTCATCTAAGAGCTTTGCATCTTCTTTTCTTTTTAAATCCTTCATTATTTTTTTTTCAGCCTTCCTCCCTTAGACATAGAGCGACATGGAGCGAAACATATTAATCTAGTCAGAGCTGTGGAACGCTGGGGTCGTTTCTGTTTTGTCAGCTCTCCTCTCTCAGACTCTTGTGCCACGGGACTTTTGGACTATCGTCTTGAACCATCCCACAGCATGCAGAGGCCGTGGAACGTTACGGCGTTGCCAGTGAGCGTGAAGCCCAGCAATCAAAAGGCTGGGCCGTTGAAAATTACAATGCTACCTTGTGTACCGCCAATGAAGCGGAGAAAACGAAAGAAGAGAAGAGGTTGACGGGTCGCATCATTGACAAGTTAGTTCCTAGCCACGGCCAATACACGGGATCGAGAAAAACATGCTGGGGCTGAGTCAGCCTGCCGTTGGCAATGAAGTGTTTTTGCGGGACGACACGCGAAGCAAGTAAGAAAATAGAAAAAGAAAAAAAAAGAAAAAAAAAAAATTGGCAGATGAATTCTTGCACCGAAGAGACGGCTAAAAGGGATCTGATGGCACGTCTGGACGTCTCCAAATCGGTGCTTCGTGTATCGAATAAAGTTCGTTCGTTCCAGGGTTCAGTCACTCACTACTACTTTTTAGTACCACCTTTAGTACACACATACCGCACGATATAGTAACTTCGTCGTTCCTGTTCCCTCTCCTTCCGGCGTGCCCCTCTTTAGTATGAAGTACCTACTGTAGGTAGTATGTACACCCAACGCAATGATACCAGAGGTGCCTGTTTGAGTTGAGTGATCTGGCGTATACATAGTACCTAGTAGCCGCCGTTGGACGCCGCTACAGCGCCAGGGACGGCAAAGCGGTTGGGCGAAACCAGTACTGAAGTACTGTATCTAGTACTACGTGGGCTACATTAGTACCTGTAGTACTACAGTAGTACCTCTGCAACGATGCGCTGTAGCTCGACACGTTATACGAAGGTACAGTACACATCTAGTATATTAGTAGGTCCAGACTGGAATACACCGAGATGCATACAAATGCGACTACCGCTGGTATTTATCAAATTGCATGTCTAGACAGGAAATGGGAAAGCCATCCTGTCAAAGCTTTTCGGCCCGAGGGACGCGGATTGTCACTTTATTCTTCTTCTTGTCTCGTTATGGAATCCCAGTCCAGACCCGGCATACCTACAGTACAATGTACATATGTACTGTACACAGTACGCAGGTAGGCCTTTTGCGCGGGGGGACCGCACGGACCTGATGGATGAGACAGCAGTCCCTCCCCTCTGTCTGCCGGCGTCTTCCTACAAACTACATAGTTTCTTTCTATAAACATAAATCACTCATCCAGATGTTTTCGAATCAGTTGTCGTCTGAACTCGAAACGAGAGCGGGGGCCAGATAGACCTACCAGAACGTCTTTGCATGTCAGCCTCGTAGGCGGGGCCCCTTCCTTGACGATGCACAAGAGGAGATAATAGACGCCGCAGCAAAAGACATGAACAGCAGGGCGAAAAAACAGAAGCCCCAAAAGGATCGCCAGCCAAGTCCCTCCAAAGAAATAGTCTGCAACATCTCTTTTTCTTCTCTAGGTTCGACTGCCCCCAGCCGCAACCCAGGAAGATCATCATCATTATCATCAGCCCCCCTTGTCAGGTTGGCAAAAGCCGGCCTCGACCCACGACTCATTCAACTTTTCTTCTCTTCCCCACAGTTGAAGCTTTTGCTCTATACCCTAAAGAGAGAGAGCGAGGGTTTTGTTTTATAAAAAGCCTGTTGGGCTGCCCGTGGAGAATTTGTACCTGCTCTGGAAAGGACGGTCTTTCGATCCAAACCTCGTCTTTGCGAGGCACCCCAGCCGCAAATGGGCGTCATCGGCTTCCTCCCTCGTCGCTCCCTCAGGGCGGACGTCACCAGCAGGACCAGAGCCTCGGAGCTGACGCTGCGGCAGTCCGTCTTTCCCCTCGCCCTCGTCACCGCCCTCTTCTTCCTCTGGGGCTTCAGCTACGGCCTCCTCGATACCCTCAATGCGCATTTCCAGCGCGTCTTGCATCTCACTCCCTCGCGATCCTCTGGCCTGCAGGCGGCGTATTTTGGGTGAGCTCCAGCCATCGCCCTAACCCACCACAAGCATGCAATCTACGGCAGATCTGACGGGCTAACAAATCCTCTTCGTTTGTAGGGCATATCCACTGGCCTCCATCGGCCACGCTGCGTGGATCCTCCGCCATTATGGATACCGAGCCTGCTTCATCTGGGGCCTCTGCCTCTACGGCATCGGCGCCCTGCTCACCATTGCCGCCCTCAGGGCCAAGTCCTTCGGCGGCTTCTGCGCATGCATCTTCATCATTGGCAACGGGCTCGGCTCTCTTGAGACCGCTGCCAATCCCTACATTACCGGTGAGTATCCACGCGGCACCACACACCCCGGCCCCCGCGGAATGAAGCTTCCTCTCTAACAATTAGCTGTATAGTTTGTGGCCCTCCGCGATACTCCGAAATCCGCATCAACCTCTCCCAGGCCGTCAACGGCGTCGGCACCGTTGTCGCCCCCGTTCTAGCCTCGCGCGTCTTCTTTGCCTTTAGTGATCAAAAGGCCCAGGACAATGTCCAATGGGTCTACCTCGCCATTGCCGTGTTTGTCTTGATTCTAGCCACCGTCTTCTTTTTTGCCGACATTCCTGAAATCACCGATGCTGGTCAGTCCTCGAACATTCGCGTCTTTTCTTCCTGAGAATACGAGATCAAATCGTATCACAATGGCTGACACCGAAGATAGACATGCAATACCAGGCCGCCGAGGCCAATGTTGCTGCCGCTGACGAGAAGTCCTTCTGGAAGCAATACAAGCTCTTCCACGCTGCTTTTGCCCAGTTCTGCTACACCGGCGCCCAGATCGCCATCGCCAGCTACTTCATCAACTATGCCATGAGCTCCCGCCCGGGGACCACTGCTAGCGCTGCCTCAGACCTCTTCGCCGGCGCCCAGGGTGCCTTCGCCGTCGGTCGCTTCGTCGGCGCCGGCCTCATGAAGTTTGCCCGCCCACGCCACGTCTTCGGCGTTTTCCTCGCCATGTGCGTCGTCTTCAGTGTGCCCGCCATCGCCGCGCCCCGTGGTGACGCTGGCGTCGCCATGCTCTACGTCGTGCTCTTCTTCGAGTCCGTCTGCTTCCCCACCATTGTCGCGCTCGGTATGCGCGGCCTCGGCCGCCACACCAAACGTGGCAGCGGTTATCTCGTCGCGGGCGTCGTCGGCGGCGCCTGCGTGCCCGCCCTCACCGGAGAGGTCATTGACGTGCGTGGCAGCCGCGTCGCCATGGCGGTCCCGCTGGCTTTCTTCGCCGCCGCCTCGACGTATGCGTTTTGCGTCAACTGCGTGCCGGCGTACACGCGCGTCATTGACTCGTTTAATGAGACGGATGTCGGCATCGTCGCCAGCCCAGAAACTGTGGCCGTGCAGGAGAGCGCCAAGGACATTGATGCGAAGAGGAGATCGGCCGACATCACAAAGGCTTGATTTTCCTTCTGCTTTTCTTTGTCAAGGGTAGAAAACGTCGGTCAAGGTGTCAAAGACGGCATCGCATATTGCTGGCCTCGTTGAAAGTATTCGAGCATATATCTATCATTTTGTATCTCTGGCGTGGTACTCTTTTTCTCTTCACGTAACATGCATTGCTAGACGAGGCACCCAGATAGCGTACAGTCTTCATTGAATTCTGCAATAAGCCATAATTTTTTCTTCCAAACATGACAAACTATGCCAAAACGCCATGAACCGACTCCCAAGTCTTTCTTGCCACTTTTCCCACCACCAGCGTAAATGATGATGATGAAAAAACGTCCACCACCCCCCCCTCTTCCATCGCTCAAGCTCCGTTTCTCCTCCTCCCGCCGCGCGTGCTGCGGCTCACATGCCCCTGCAGCACCTTCTTCGTCTCCACCAGGCTGCGCTTGTGCTTGCTGCGCGCCTTGCCCAGCGTCATGAGGAAGTTCTTCTTGCGCTCCTTCTCCCGGTTGCTCGTCGACTTGCCCGCCGCCTGTAGCTTGGCCTTGCGGATTGCCTGCGTGCTCTTGTGCTCCTCCCGGTCGGGCTTGCCCTCCCGTGCCAGCGCCACGCGCTCCTCCTTGGTCAGCTTGCGCAGCCGCGCCGGCGCCTCGATGTTCTCCGCCGTCAAGCCCTCGTCCCGGTGACGGTCGCCGTGCCCGCCGTTGCTGTTGCCGCTCTGCTGCTGCTGCTGCTGCTTCTTCGCAGACGACGCGCGGCCGCCGAGCGCACGCTGCACGGAGGCCTCGGTGCGAAGCTCCTGCAACTTGGCGAGGTCTGCGGGGGTCAGCACGGTCGTGGTAGCGAGCTTCATCATACGCGCAATTTCTTCCTCCTGCTCGGCGGCGGCGGCAACCTTGTCCTCGGGCTCGCTGGCGTTGTCGGCCTCGTCGGCAGACTGACCGGTTCTCTGGCGTTTCTTGTGCTTGGCCGCGTCGTCCTCGCCTTCCGACTCGCTACTGACAATGATCCAGTCGCCCGACTCGCTGCTCCCGTCCGAGGCGACCTCCCACTCATCATCTCCGGCTTCCTGCTTGTCCTCTGCGTCCGACTCGGCGTCTGAGGGCAGCCCCTGCTCGGCAAGACGTCGCCTACGCTGCTCGTGCTTCCACTTGGCGAGCAGATCGAGGCCCTCGATCTCGCCAGCAGTCTCCTCACCAAACATGTGTTGCTTCTGGATGCCGCTGCGTAGACCTATGGTGGCGTCCTTGCCGCGGTCACGCTTCTTGAGGAGCTCAGCGCCGACCTCGCGATACAGGGACAGAAGACCTTTGGCGGCCATCATGACACCCTTGTCCTTGCTCTTCTTGTACTGCACGAGATCCTGCAGCAGCGTGTCCGTCATGGCAAGAGGCTGGCGCGCGCATATCTCTCGGATGGCGTTGAGGCCAGCGGCTGCGACTTCGGCCGCGGACGCCTCGGAGATGAACTCGTTGGCAATCTTCTGGAGAAGTGGTTCAAGAGCATCGGGCGGCACGAGGTTATGTGTGCCCTGGGCAAGAGAAGCTAGGAAGGACGTGACGTTCTGTTGACGTGGGGTGAGGAACTTGATAAACCACGAGTATAGAGGGACTATTGTAAGCTTGTGTAGGCCGACGAGGCGGGTGACGAGCTGCAAAACAAGTAGTTTGGAGTCGAGTGAAAGCTTGGCTTTGGTATTCTGCAGGTGTTTCGAGAAGAGCTGTTCAGCAAAGCCCTGCGCGTCGTGGAGTAGGTGTAGGGCCGAAAAGTTGAGCGGATGCGGAGCGTTCTTCTTGCGGTCTTGACGCTTAACCTTGTCTAGCGCTTTTGAGTATGCCTTTTTCTGTTTTCTCGTTTTCTTGTTGATGGTGGTCTGGTGCCTGACCTTGGCCAGGTCAATGTCTTCGTCGCTGCTTTCGTCTTCCAGCTCTTCGCGTTCCTTGTCGCCACCCAGGAAGAAACGCACGCCACCGACAATCACCTTTTCGTTGTCAGATAGACATGCCTCTTTCATGACATCCACAGGCTTGGACTCGGTCCATATCTGGCGCTTCCACATCTCGCGCGTGATCTTGATGGCCCAGATGGCACGAGGGGACGCGCGATCGGCTGTGACGAGATTGTAGAGAACCGTCTGGATGGTACGGTTGAGGGGATGGTTGATGGACTTTGTGTTGGAGTTGCGTAGGTCACTGAGAATTTTGCTGAACACTAGGGCGCGGAGCGACTTGGAGGGAGAGGAGACGAGAATGGGGAAGAGGGCTTTGAGGACAGTGGCGGAATCGACAACATCCTTGCGGCGCAGGAGCAGCAGGCTACTAACAATCTTTTCGCGCAGCTCCGGATGAAGAGTGACGTGGTGCTGTGTGAGGATGTCTTCGAGATCGCCTGGGAAGCGGCCCATGACGTCTGGATAGCAGTCGGCAATGTGCGCCATGAGGTCGACCATGTTGTGGAAGGATTCGATCGAATCGGCAGATGCCGTAGTCGGGGAGGTGAGAAAAATGTCTCGCTGAGACTCGTACTGTTCCCATTGTTTCAGGAATTCGTCTCTGTATGATCTGGAAGGAATTGATGTTAGAAGCCCTCGACTTCTCGAGATTTTCTCTCACTGTAGGAATTCGAGGCTGGGGGGGGGGGGGGGGGGGGGGGG